>JARDVA010036921.1:0-12596 GCA_030265315.1 Mopalia swanii
TGCTTTATATAAACAAAAAGAATACAAATGCCAATTAGCGCACAAGATCGATTACGTCTTACAATTTTATCCTATGATAAATCGACGAATACATATAAGTACATGTGAAAGCCAGCCACCATAAAACTGAAGTTAACAATACTAACTATTGTTTGTTAACGTTGTTAGAGGTTTTGTGGAGAATTTAAGGTTACTTCGCTCTCTTAGCAGCACGTACGTCAGCATTGGACTCAAAACATTGCACTCTAAGAAAAACTGTTATAAAATACAGTGGCACTCATCGAAGTTTACTCTGTTGGTAAGGTTTTCATTTCAGCAACGCAGATTTTATGTCATATCTAAGTACAAGTTCATATTTATACTAACCGAGCTATATAATGATCGTAACAAACGTTGACAGTTTCAGCACCTGCTATATCCGTTTATTGAGATAGCCCTTGTTTTACTTACACAATTCGTCCCATTGAGATCACAGTTAGCTTCGATCAAAGCTGCCACCACGTCCGTATATCCGTTCATTGCAGCCAAATGAATAGGAGACATTTCTTTCTGTGCAAAACCAAAACACCTTTATTTATTTTTATACTTCTAGAGTTTGTTATATCGAGTGTGATTTATTTCGCTTTATTTCTCCTTGATCTATTAACCCGTTCTTAAACCATATAACTTAAATTCCGTCAATGACAAACACAATTACACTATGGAGAGGTTCGGGCGACAATTTTGTATTTGTATAAGTTAAAAAGTTTGTATATAGGAAAAAACTGATTCTGATTTAAGATGAAAGTAATAATAATGGTGTGAGGAAGGATGAAAGTAATGTGAAAGCATAACACACTTAGTCTTACCACTGTTTCCACGTTGGGGTTTGCTTCATGTTTCAAAAGACTCACAACTGTTTGTAAATGCCCGTTTTCGGACGCCAGATGCAAGGCTGTTTTCCCCTCCTACAAGCGTACAAAACAAAACAGTTTCATTCCGATGAAAAAAGTGTACAATGGCATCAGTATTGTTTTCTTTAATTTCAATAAATTTCAATTTAATTCTACCTGTTATTAGGTATACAGGGGAGTTATCTAGTTCTAGAAGAAACCGAAAGCTAAAAAGATGCAAATTCTACGTCCAGACCAAATAGTACAAACAAAACACTAGCCTAAATGACCTGTTTAATAACGTTGCTACAAAGATCGCGGAATTGTTTTCAGAAAAGTTTCTTCTCGAGTATCCACCAGAAACGACCATGCAGGTCTTCATATCAGTGAAATTAACATGATGGCTGTGTTAAATACCAATGAAGCAAACACAATTTTGTAGGATTAAATTGAATGTCGAAACTCGCTTTATCACACAGTAAATATAGATTGTTTTATAATTGACCCACCTGAGTGACCATCGTGCAGTTACACAACTTAACAGCATACTTACATCATTTCTTTCCTCAGACGATGCCCCGGAGTCCAGAAGTTTTTCCACAACCTCTGACCGCCCCTCTCTCGCCGCAAGGTGAACAGCTGTTTGGCCTATCTGAACAAACACTTGTATTTATATATTGAATAAATGAAGAGAGAAAAATGTATTTATATACATGTGCTTTACGGAATGTTTGTTAGTCAGGTCATGTGATCTGCAATATTTCGCGCGATTCAGTCACCCTAATTCCGTGTATACAGCCGACAGGTATCTTATTTTAGACAAAACGGAAGGTGGAAATGATGCCAATTATCAATTCCAGTCAAAGGGCTACACTAAACAACAAAACAAAATACAACTCTGAAAACCGGTATTCACAACATAGCGTATTCGAGTTTTTGGCTGGCCCTATATACGTACGTTTGTAAAATGTTACTGTCAACAATCAAATAAGAACATAAAATCAACAAATCCGCTTTCTGTTGACCTTTATGTTCGAGGGCAACAGGGTACAGAAATTACCCCCCCCCCTCTCTTACACACACGTCTAACTATAACTAAAATGATTGTATTGTTACCTTATCCCGTAGAGCTATGTTACATTTTCTCTGAAGCAATGCATCCACCGCTTCTATATTACCAGCCTCTGCCGCTAAATGAAGAGCTGTCTGATTATTCTGAAAAAAATACAGGATGACTTAAAATATATTGGAATGCAAGTTTAAAAAGTGTTCAGTTCTTAATCATTCTCCATATCATCTACAAAAAGTGGCTTCCCTTACCTAAAATAGTACGTTTACAAATTACCTCCATCTTTAACGAAAAATACCCGACATATGCTTATGAGCGTTTGTCAACCGGTGGATGGGCATTATTCTTACAAAGAAGAAATGTAATATATTTATTAACAATTATCAGGAACAACTTACTTTATCTTCACTGTTTATTTTCAATCCTTCCAAAGACTCGAATACATAGTTCAGAATAGTCACGTGGTTGTTCTGCGCAGCGCAGTGAATAATATCCATCCCTTGCTTAAAGAAAAACAACATGACTTTAAGATTTTGCTATCTTTGTCCAACAAGCTTTGACTCTGTATGAAAAATTTGTTATGACAATCAAAAATCAGGTGTGGAAAAAAAATGGAAATAATAAATTAGGAATATTTAATAACAAACTTTTAGTTTATTTACTGCATTCCGACTGACTGGATACAGACTGCACAGTTTACGCAAAAAAAATCTTCCGACCAATATAAGATGCATGAATAGATGAGTTGTGATCAATTGATTTAACAATAAATGCAGACAGTGAAACCTTTCTTAATTTTGTTACTTTATTATTTGGGGTCCATTTCAAACTGCTCGTAAAATGTTTACAAAATGAAAACTTTTAGAACAATTTGATATGAAATGTACTCACCTTATTACTAACAAACCGTTTGGCACCCATATTTACAAAAGTTTTCAGCGCTTCAAGATGTCCAAACCAGGCAGTCCATAGAACAGGCCACATGCCGTACTATCAATAAGAATAATAACAGATTGATGAATGTGCCTAATACTTATGACTGACACTCCGTTTAGTGGTGGCTAATTTGTCAGAATATCGCCAGGAATGTTCTCAGTAATCTTAACGTCTTTGTCTGATATTCTATAAATCCGATTAACAACGCACTTTTGTACTATCCCAAAACACCCATCCATTAATATAATATCATTGCTGAAACATCTCAACTCAAGTCGACTTGTAGACTATCTGATTAACGATATTATGCGTATATATGTTTGTGTCTGGGATTAGGCTACTCAATACTATTACATTGTTCCTGGTGTTTTATCAATTGAATAAAATCAGCCAGATCTAGACATAATCGGCATCAACATAAACTAATAAGTTATTTCATACGGCTAGACATGTCAACTTGAGTAAGAACCACAAATCAGCTGTTCTCAGATTGAAGCAATTTACGGGCGTTGTCCGTGATATCCACACCTTCTGGATAAAGTTATCCTATATGCCGGATAAATCCAATTACTTCTGTTAAACTTCGTTTTAGTCACGGTATCTCAATCGATGTCTAGAAGAAGTAAAACTTGTGTATAATAAACAGTTCACTTGATGTTGAACTTTAGGCAACACAGTTTGATATATTAATATTCTCTAATAGTTGGGCATGCGTTCATGGATACGAGATTTGCATGATAAACTATCTTTACCCCGTCACGTGTCCGTTAAATGCTGTACGTTGAAGATCACAAAATGTTCGGATTCTGGTGTATAAGCCTGTCAGTCAAATAGGCGAAGAAAGCCAGCACCGACGTCACGGGCAACGAATAAGGACAAGACATGGCAAAAACATGACAATCACAGGTCTTTATACATAACATCACAAACAGTTCGGGTTCATGTTTCCCCTTATCTCTTGAATTTAGCACCAGGGCAACAGGGAGTGTTCTGTGTTTGATTATGAACAGCTCCAATTTACCACCAGATTTAATCAAAACGTTCTGTTCTGTAGAAATACGTGTTTTTCATTGTATATACCATCTTGCCCTGGTGCTCTCAGAGCTAAAGGGGAACAGGAAGCTGATCTGTTTGTGGTGTCTGTATTACGTCCTGTTATAGTCCTGTATTTGTCCCGTCCTGTCTTTGTTTGCTGCCAGAGATGCCGCGGGTGGTTTCTTTCACCCATTGGGCTGGCACGCCGCCATATAAGTGAAATATATACCATTGAGTACGATGTTAAACCCCAATCAAACAAACAAACAAATATTGTATATACAGTATTGCTTCTTTGTTTAGTATAAACTAATCATTTTTACTGTACCTTGTCTCTTGCATCTATGTCAGCCCCAAGGGTTACCAATATCTCAATACACTCGCAATGCCCCATAGCTGCTGCCCAGTGGAGTGCCGTCCTGTCAAACTGAACAGTTAAATAATAATCATTTTATTTCGAAAGAAATTCTATATAAATAGAGATTATATGTACAGCGCGTGATACGTGACGATGTATCAGCTCGAGTTGTCTCAGGTCGGACTGCAGTATCAATCGAGCTCCAAGAGCGATATTGATACGCAATCCGACCTGAGACAACCAGAGCTGATACAACGACACGTATATAACACGCACTTTATATAGTCTGTTTATCATATACCTTCAATATTTTTTGAAAAGTTATATTTTTGGGAGACTTTCAGCGAGGATGGCTTGACAGAGGCAAAGTACTACTAATTACTGCGAGATTTAAAATAATCCAATGTTTAATGGTGAAAATCATATAATAAAACGCGCTGTTTGATTTCCCTTTCTCAAACCTATAAAACTAAAAGCATGATTATATGATATAAGTATTTTAAAAAGACAGTTAAATTGTTTGAAAGTGATATTTAATGAAGAACGCAAGTTTGTTTACATTTAAACCATATTACTGCGCAGATGGAAACTCCAGTGACTGAGCTGGCCGAGCACGTGAATTTGTTCTATAAAATTACACACCCCAGAAAGTCATACGAGAAAACAAAGTTGAATTCCAAACAGCAGCCTGCGGCTTTATTTCATGTAATCATAATGTATATTGGTTTTATTTTTTAAAAAATTAAATGGAACAAATTGTCCTGTTGCCAAGTGTTGGACTGTTCTAGACAAGGTCGAGGGATTTCCCCTGTCACGTTAGGGGGCGCTGTCATATAGAATGAAAACATTGAAAGCAGTCCATTTTCAGACCGTATACGTATGTGAACCATCTGATACGGATAAATATACGATGCCTCTGTATCTGTGTGGTGAGACTCATAGGTATATGATAAATACAGATAGATATGTGTATATATGAAAGATTTACCAGCAGCTGGTATATAATATGAATCAATATATTTATATATATGCGCTAATGGAACATGTCGAGCAGTTTGAACAGAACTAGAGCAAATTCATCCTCGAATGTCCGACATATTATCTTTTAGACGGCAAATGTATACCAAAGAAAAAATGGTAATGTTCCGCGACCGTGGTTATCTCCTATGGCTATGGTATTATTAATGGAGTTTAACGTCGTTACCAAGGGCAGTTCTCTTATATAGCGATGGATAGTCCCCTTCATACTTGCATAAATACGGTTGAAAACCACCCCCATGATTTCCGGTGTCCCATCGTGTGACTCATTCATATATATCGTGGTCGACAGGCGGATTCGAACCCGTGGACGGTATATCTAAGTAGGATTAGTTTGCAGGTATGCTAACCACTAAGCCACGGCCGCGGCTGATATGGAAATGACCCTCCGTTGTGGCAGTCTCACATTGAATACTAGCGGCCGTTGTTCTCTTACTGGACAGGACCCTCACCAATGGATCCCTTATATGAATATGGCTCGCAGACATGGTTCTCTCATGTGAATATAGCCTGCGGTCAAGGTTCTCCCATAATTATGTTAATTATTATTCACGGCTGTGGCTTTCTCCTTCTTCATATGGAAATGGTGCGCGGCCGTGCATGGTTCTCGTGTTTGACAATTATCCGCGGCAGTGGTTCTCTCCCATGGAAGTGTTCCGCTGTCGTCGCTCTTTCCTCTTTCATATGAAAATGGTCTTGAACGTGGTCCAATGGTAACCGTATCGGGCTACTGATCCGCCTACGGTTTACCACTCACGATATCGAGTCCCACTGTCGATCTCCGGTATATGAGAGAGTCCCACGAGGTGACTGGCAATCGCAGGAGTGGTTTTAAGAGCTAGAAATGGACCATTCGACGTCATATAAGTAAACCCCCCTTTAATAAGACATTACCCCCAATCAGACAAATAAAATATGGAAATAACCTGCTGTTTTTTTAAATAAAGTTGGATGTTTGTATGGATTCAGTTGACTTACGTTATTCCGACAGTTGACATCCACCCTCTCGGGTAACTTCTGCACCAATAATCTCTTTATTTTTATAACCTCATTATTCTTGGCTGCATCGTGTAACGCTGCTTCACTCTCTGTCACTGTGTTCAGAAAATAACAAAAGTGTGACAATCACAAAGAAACAATAGTTTGCCTTCAAACAATTGCCAATAAAATGAGAGATGAGAGAGACAACTCCGAAAACTTTAAATAAATCAGATAAATCGGAAGGGCAGTTCTTTGGACAAATCACAAACCAGAACCGGATGACGCTTACTTCCACACCACTTATTGGTTGTTATTCGACAAGCGTTTTGGAAAACACTCGTTTCCGTCATACATCCGTTATTCATGGTAATACGTGAAGTGGGATATGTTTTGTACTTTGGTAGTATGTTTCATCGTTTAACCGCAATCGTTAGCCTATATATACCCCGTTAAAGACAATATTTTGTTCATATTACATATACCATTATTTTGCAGCAGGATTAACAGGTATAACACGTATGCGTTGGAAATAAGTGACAAAACTGTGTGAATGTAGACAATATTGCTTTTTATTGTATGTGAAGTAAGCCCTTGTATATATGGACAGTAATAAATCCCTTATCTAAAGCATTGTCTATTTCAATTTAGTTCTGATCGCTGAAGTGTTTCGATGGCATTCTTAAGATTCATAGAATTTCGGACACACCATCAGAAAACAAAGGCGTTAAGATAAGGTTTATGTGAGTCGACCTCCCACTTTAAGCGACACTTTGCAAACCGGTTTTGCTTTCCTTTGTATGTGTTTAGTGGTCACCTAGATCTACACAAAAGACGTACAATAATAAACTGACCACCAGAGGGAGCGTGTCCGAGCGAACACACATATTCTCAATGTTAATTAACAGCACCTTGGAACAAATGCAACCTTTACTGTTGCATGACATTGAGTCAACCTTTACAAAATTGGCCCCGGAGGCAGATTTGATGCATTGTATTAAACTTATATCAATACAATATAAGAGTTAAACTTTCTTGACAAAGTACGCTCTCCGAATCGACCAAAATGGTACGTATTTCAGTTATATGATCACCGTGAGTTTTAAATGTTATTGCTCATCGATAGAAGCGTCCATTGGTGTTTTACGTCGTGCGCAAGAGTATTTAACTTACTGGACGATAGCGCGTTGTAAATGTAAACGGGTAGTTAAACGGAAGAAACTCAATTTGAGACCTCATTTTAACGCATCATTTAAAAAAACTCAATTCAGACTTTATTTCTAATGTTTAAGTGTTATAAAAATAAATAGTTGGGCATTAAAAAATAAATAAAAAAATTCAATATGACACAAAAAAAACTGATTTTTTTTTTCAGTAAAAAACTCAATATGTGGACGTCTACTTTATTGGACGTTCATAAAAATGCAAAGCATTTCCTATGTTATAAAACATTCTTCCAAAACTAAACAAAGATAGCATTACTACACACAAAGCAAGTTACCCTTGGACACACGGCCATGATGGTAGAACCTGCTGGCGGCAAACCATTGTCTTACAGTGATGTCGCACTGTTATGACCAGCGAGCTACGGCTCGGTTCGTTGACAAATTTAACATAAAAATGTCTCCATTGTAAGCAGTATTGTTTGAAGTGTATTGCTTTAATTGTAATATGTATGAAATACACGAGTTCGCAGTGACAATTACTCGTATACACCACATTAGTCTGAAACAGCCTTGACTCCTGGCTAGAGCAGGACTGGACAGGGGAGGCAAGCAAGTCCGGTGTTTTGCAAGGTAAACCATGAAAAATGCACTGTTGACAATATTTTTAGAGAGAACTATTGGATTTTCACCACATTCACATATATCTAATCCTGGGAATTCCAGCTTTTACAAAAATATATACATTAATATGGTACAGATTTATATTCATCTGCATTAATAGACTAAATACAACAGGTGTTTTGAATAAATCGACCAAGGAGTTCAGCAAGACGTTATGGGTTTATATTATAGGTTAAAGATATTGGGACTGTATTTGCTGACCTAGTAAAACTAATGTACGCCTATTTTAATACACAACAACACTCCAACTGAACCGAAACCTGAGTAGTAATATGAATGAATGTATTTGACACCGATTTGATATTCGAGTCAGCAATACGTGATCTTTAAGCTAACGTCCTCCCTCTATACTATATCTCATGTTAAACTAATGACATACACGTGGGCGGCTTTGTGGATACACATGACCCAGTAGGTTGGCCGTCGACACGACTCCTCTAAAACTCTGTTATGATACAAAACAATTTGACTTTAACCACAGACATGTAAAAACTTCTACTTACTCTCTGAAGGCTGCAGTATCGTGGATAGACCACAGTCATCTTCCCTCAGCTTTTTCTTCAAATCATTATCCACCTGAAAACGTGGTTCAATGTGAGGTTTAGCAATATCCTTATCAACTTCAGTATCCTCGCCTGTCCATAGATCAACAACAGTCACTCTTGTGCCAATCATCTTGCTAACTTTCTTACATTAACTCAAATAACTAGTTGTGCAACACATAGGTAAAATATATGTACTGCGGTTTAAATAGAATCCAGTTAAATCACACTATACCGAGTGACACTAAGAGCGTGTTTCTAAAACACCGTCACATAATGCTATTTTTCTGTCCTATATATGTATGACACTACAGAAAAAAGTAAACAATTACTATTCCGTCACGCTCGAGTAAAATTTTATAGGAGGCGATACCACCGTCACAGTTGGTAGTTACAAGTGTTAATGTGAACTAGGAGAGACCTGTTATGTTCGGTTAACTTTACTGGTGTATCTGTATGGATGCACATTTAGGCATGGCTAAAACTAGACTTTTATTCATACGCAATAACTTATATATCGTGAATGCAGTTGGCGTAATGGCATGTAAAAGTTTATTAAGAATAGAGTTTATAATAAATCAAGTTTATAATAAAGACCTTGTTCTACACATTAATTCCATTATACGTAACTATGTATTTTACTCTTATAACATACCTTAATCAATAAATTAATTCGAACCTGGAATGACAGTTAAATATGTTTTATTAGAATATAGAGTTGTCGACGTCGATAGCTTGCGGGGCGCAATGAGCGTCCATAATGAACTGTACATCTAGAAGGATCTGATCGGTTGACGGCATGTCTACACAATATGAATACAACAGGTCACCCGTTAGAGTGGCCTCCCCTGGTTGTAATACAGTTAAAGAACAGGCACCATATTTCCATAAAATATAGGGCCAAATAAGTGAAAACAAAATATAAATCAATCTTTAAAACATAATATGTTTTGCTTCAAAATAAGGCGGATAAGGGAGTTGATTGCCCCACCAACACTAGCAGAAGGCAGATTATCCACACCTATTGATGAATGCAGGCCTAATCAGAAATGCAATTATACGAACATGGAAACAGCTAATTTACAATGTATTTATTTGAGCAAAATGGATTTAAATGGAATACTGTCTTCAGGGAATATATAAGTGTAATAGTTGTCCTGTCGTATCTTTGAGTACCGATAACTAGGGGGATTTGTCTTTTTGTCAGGATATCACTAATACTGTAAGCATGAAAATGTGTATAATTTGATCTTTGCAAACCTCTGTGTCACTGGATTCAACAACAACAACACCATGCGCCTACTAAGTTACTGAATCAAAGATAACCTTAAAGTCATAAAACAAAAAAGGACATTGACAAACCGCTGTCGTGACAGAACTATATACGCGATAAACTTTGCTTAGTGGACATGCACGCCATTGCTGCGTTACATTACCATTTGTCCTCACAATAACACACGTATCTAACCGAAGCGAGCACTTTAAAGACATAGAGTATAATAGTATGACAGAAACGCCCTAATTCTGATATATTAACATTACAAGGATAACATTTCTGCCATGTATTTATTATAAATGGTTGGGTTATGCTAAATGAACGTATTCATATAATTAAATATGCATAACACGTTAACTCGACGTACATGTCTGCTTTATTCTATGTAATCTTAAAAGGCAAGTGATCTAGCTTAGGGCAGTACAATTTAAGTATATTTATGCTGTCCAGTATGCAGAAACATTAATTTTCCAATAGTACATATAAGTGATAGGATGACAAATCGGGTACATTTGTTAATTCCCAATCCTAATAAATAGCATCATATTTACATGGTCTTGATTAAACTTATTTTTACTTAAAGGGAGAGACAACTGATTTTCTACCTTAACGTATTATTTTGATTGCATATTTTACAAAAACAACTATTTGTATTTCACTTGCAATCGAATTAGTATAGCCGTTAATTAATAAAGCGGAACTGATGTGATTGTTTGAAAACAGTAATATCATCTAGTCGTGGCTGTCTCCTTACTGCATGCACTGGTGGATGCTTTCACATGAAACCGAATTTTTTTTGAAAATTAAGAGTAGCACTAGGTTTTGTTAAACTTCCGCATGTATATAATATTCAAATTATTTTATAAAATCCCCCCCCCCCCCCCCCCCCCATCCACTACCCACGCCCTCCCTCTCTCTATATCTGGGTTTATTCAAAATCTACGTGGTCGCGTATTTGTCAATACCCCAGCCTGTATAAATCTTTTGTTTGTCTTTTCTGTGCCGATCGTATTTTTCTACTATACCACCGCAGTAGCTGTCATCGAAACAAATGCTGTTAAGGTTCACGAATAGGACATGGATACAATGAGCAGATTTGATTGTTCGTCACAATCGTACTTTCAATGTTACTCTTATCACTTATAGCAACAGCACAAGAAGGGGCTAGAATTCCCTACTGCATCATTTTATTGACAAGCTGGCAGTATGAATAACAGATTTCTCTATTTGTGCAAGCAAGTTTTATTAATATTCCCCGGACATTTTTACCCCAGACGAATAGAAATAGAGAACTTTGACTGCCACCATGTTGTTACAGTAGTTAAAGATACACGGTGAACCCTAAATACACTTCACTTCCGATTGGTATTATATAATGCAAAATTAAATTTGTTCATAATTTACATTACCGTTGAAATGATGAAACAAATGTTCAGTTTAAGGCGATCACAACGTCTAGTTAGGATTTTAATCGAACGAGTAGGAGGGCGGGGCCTAGAATCTGCAAATGCCCTACCGTTCACGATGGGTCACTTTTAAAGTCCAACGTGGCGTGGAGGGTTCAGTTGGGCTGCCACCCCTTCATTTGAATTGTCTGAAGGAGTGTCCATTTTGTGTGCGTGTGTGTGTGGGTGGGGGGGGGGGGGGATTAAGAAAAGTAAATGCATTTCATAGGATATTGATATAACACACACACCAAGTATCACCAGTGAGGCAGAGGCCGTGTCTATTGAAATGGTATTTGCCATGTATCATTTATGTTAAATGTAGATGTATGTCCTCAAGATAAATGTGTCATCTTATCAACGTTGACATTAATAGCTCTTTAAATTAATGAGTCACAAATAGATAAAGCAATATGTTCTATCATTAAAATAAAATTAACAACGTAATGGTTTAGGGGACTTCTCAAGTATATCGATAAAAATACATATCGCAACACGCGCACGGCGTTTTTTTACGGTATAGTAAAAATAAAAATGTAATACGTAATCGCTCAAATTACGTACATTTTGTTTACATCAGTCCGCGTCAATTGTAAAATTATTTACAACCTTCGATTCTTCCTCAGGCAAAAATGAACGAGCTCGCTATCAATGCATATTTTAAAAATAGAAAACTTCCGATAAAAGTGTATAGGCCTACATTATTTTCCTGGCTGAAGGGTAGATTGAATTACCTTTTCCAAGTGAGATTTGAAAGTCTTTTGACTGTCTCTTATTATTCCTTTGAGAATCTTAACTTGTAATCAGTGGCATTACTGCATCCCCTAATTCATGATGGTTTTACCTGTCGCTGGGGAATCTAACGCTTCACATTTTACGATGCTATTATAGACTGGGAACTATAAGGGGTATCATTAAGCCGATCTGTTTGCGATGTCATTCCATTACCCCTGTGATTGTCCACTATTTTCCGGTCTTGTCTATGTTAGTTGCCATTGGCGGTGAGGGTGGTTTCCTTCACCCATTGGGCTAGCACGCTGTCATGTGCTTGGAATAACCTTAAGAACGGCGTCAAAACCCAAATCAAACAAACCACATATTTTATGGTTGTTTTGATATGTACTGTTGGGTCACACCAAGCTCATTTAGGTGAAATAGCTTTAAGTATACATCAACCCATCTGTCTGTCCGTCCTCCGTC
>JARDVA010037143.1:0-12593 GCA_030265315.1 Mopalia swanii
AAAATCAATTCATGAATCTGTCCCCTCTTTGACCTTCCCTTCAAAATATCTTAACAGTGTGGGCGTCAAGATCCATTAATGGATCTCTTGTTATTATTGTTAGGCAGGTCTAGGTCGTCTTTTTAATAAAAAAAGCCTTATGTTAATTGATAATGTAAACGCTGTCAATAAATATATAGGAGGATTTGATGTTTTTGAAAACTTAATCCTACGGCGAACACGTGACATTTGCACGAAGTACAGCGATACCACGTGGATACATGTGGCCGTTTATATAAGACTTGGCTAGTCTGAAATAATCGCATATGTTTCCACTCACCGGTGACAAGGTATATCGAAAAATGATCAGCTTAGCAACCTTCCTCTTGTTGGTTTGTTTAAGTTCCTCCCAGGGTGAGTACAGTTATATTTATGAATAAGCCGTACGATAACAATTTACGTTAAAATCGAATGAAATGCAATATCAACGACACTGCCGAAAACTGCAGCAAAACAAAAAGCTTGCCTTGCTGTACTTTAGCTATTGATGTGTTTTCCACTGTTTTGGCCGATCTAGCAACAGCAGGTGAATGTTGAATGGTAACTATTGCTCTTATACATTACTGACATATGCACGACTTGTGTCTTTGATATCCAGCATGTTGAAAAGGGACAACTATCTCGAACTGTTTATTTTGAACCTTGCGCGTAAAAGTCTCGAAGCTCTTTAGATCTCAAAATTAAAACACACACAGTTAAGAATATTTTATAGACGTTTTCGTGGACTTCAGGGACAGTAAATGTGCAAGTGATTGGCGTTGATCGAATCAACGCTTAGTTAATCGAATGCGCTTAGTGATGTAAATTATCTAATACGTAACAACACTAAAATTAAGCGAATAAAAACATTAGGTCAATCTCAAGCGAGAGAAGTAAAACTCTTCAATCTGATAACAAAAAAGAAGCACTTAATTTTGTTAAGCGGTTTAAAATCGGAGTCATACACATTGTAGTGCTAGCATCGAATACTTTATATCGTGCCCCAAAATGTTGTTGACTCGCCATCTAAAATCTCGGTCGTAGATCTAAAAATAATCAATGTTCATTTGCATAATCGCAGAATATTAACTACTTAATAATACTCTCCAAATCGAATTCGTCAGCAATGAAAATCTATTTTTTTTGGTTTGTTTGTTTGGGGTTTAATACCGTAAGGTTATTTCACTCATATGGCGGCGTGCCAGCCCAATGGGGGACGGAAACCGCAACCCCGACACCACTGACAGCAAAAAAGACATCACGCGAAAAATACAGGACAATACTAAGACGTCACAAACATATGGGTTTCCTGTTCTTCTGTAACTCTGAAAGCACTAGGACAATAAAAAGCTCCCTCCAACCACCCGCTAGTAGTTTTGATGCAATTGTTTAAAATTATTTTACTTTCTACTGCATATACTAGCAGTGCTTGTATCCCCATAGACATCCCCTCTGTTGAAGATAACACAAATCATGATGATAAACTTGTTTTTCTCTCAGCCTGATGTTACTTGGCGCCAAAGCGAAATATAGACTGACACAGCTCTCCAGATTAGCAGTTTCAAAGTTTTTACAGATATGGCATACAGACCGAAACGTTGCGTTATAATGCGCCACAAAAGTTACAATTCATATAGCTACGTATCTGTTAATATTAAAAGTGTGCCCAAATGAGATCTTGTCGCTGGATTAAGCGGTTCTTTAAGGAGGGCTTTTCAAACGTTTAAACTCTATTGAGATGTGTCGCTCTGTTCTAAGCAGATGTGTGTCCCTGTATTTACTGATTTGTTCTTTAACAATGTACAATATATTTCAAATATACGGGGGACGTCTATCCGCTCTTGGTGGCAGAAAACATAGAAAATAAAAAAAGAACAACTCGTTTTTCACAAACCAGCGAGATTCGCCGATAAAGGTAATGTTGTTATCTCTGGATGTATTGCATAGGGTCTAGCAGTCCGTTGCGCAATAGGCAAAGCCTTAACGCGGATTGCTTAACAAAGCCTTCGCGAGTTTACGAAAACGCAGTTAATACTATATGACGTTCTGTGTTTAAGGCAATATGTCGACACGACAACTCCGTGAGCGAAGCATCCCAAATCCTTGTGAAAATACCTCGGACAAGAAATTAGTTTTTGTATTATTTTCCTGATTAAACAAAACATATGCCATACACTTGATGATCATCTATCTCAGTTGCTAATATTATACCTCAGTGTTTATCATCATTAAAAGAGAATGTTAAATTATGTCACCAAATTAGGATTTGCATATACGGAGGTCATCACGTACGATTAATAAGAGAAATGCTTCAATTATTGTCTTCTGCAATTAATTTGCGAATCACATGATTTGAATATCCTCCGAAAGTAAAGCTACTATCTAAATGGAGATCTTTAACATTGTTATCCATCCTATCAATTTTGTCAACTATTCATGGCTACACAGTCAATAGTATATTTAGTGCTTGCGTGCACGTATATTCATGCTGTTATTATTATTTGCAGGGTGGTTTTTTGGACCAAACGAAAAATGCTATGACATTTATGGGACACGAGAATGTTTCTCAACTGAAAGTCCGTATGATAATACTAATAATAAAGCACCTGAATCGCCAGACCATCAACAAGTACGGTTTGCTCTCTACACGCTGAACAACCCTACCACTGCTCAGTTCTTGTGCGGCGACGACCCATCTTGCATTATGTCCTCGAACTTCGATGGTTCGAAGCAAACTCGAGTTATTGTCCACGGATATAAAGACAAGTTTGAAAACCCCTGGCTTCAAAACATGGCGGCGAGGCTTATCAAATATGTAAGAATTTTATTTACTCTAATTTTAATGTAGCTAGTGTAACTCACCTCATGAAAGAACCTCATTTTTGCTTTTCATCGGCACCACAAAAAACAATTAACGTTCACGTGCCATGTGCAATACAAGACGCTACTTCTGATAATGTCGTTGCTCAGTAAATGTTTTCTTCTTACCGTGTAATGATTTTTTATTATAGACTTATGATATATGTAATTTGATCAATTAAACACGCATTTTAAGTTGAAAAGCTGTTACGTATTAGCGATATAGATTGTGCAACAGCAGCCATATAGCTGTCGGCATCAAAGAAAAAACGTAGATACACATGAGGTGCATTCGATTAGACAATTTCGTTGAGCCATAAATAACTGCGCAAAAGTAAAAAATGTTAAACAAAAATATGTCTGTCATATGGTTTTGTCGTCCTTTGTTAGACTTGTAATATGTGTTCTTGTCGGGCGTTGATTGTCAATATAGCCGCATGCGACTGGATGTTTAAGCACAGTGATGCCTTTGTCTATGAATTTTGCTCGAATGGTGCATTCGTAAAGTTGCTTCGAGTCCAGCCAAGCACTCACCGAAACTTCGCCAAAATAGGTCTACCTGTCAAACAAAACTCGTAGACAACGCTTCCCCGTGCTATACGTATAATCGAAAAAGTCCAGTGTAATGTGTGCATATTGTGTAGATCTATATATTATTAGGTATTGCCCATAAACTTACATGCACGTTTTCTTTGCATTATAGGATGGATCTAATGTGATCGTTGTCGACTGGGAAAAGGGAGCCGATAACAACTTTTTGAATTATCTCCAGTCCGCCGCTAATACGAGAGTTGTCGGCGCTTTATTGGCCACACTCATTAAACAGATAATCAGCACGGATGCCGAAGCTAATTACGGTTCTTTTCACCTGATCGGCCATAGTTTGGGAGCTCATGTGTGTGGGGAAGCAGGAAGAAGAATGAGTGGCCAAGTAGGCCGAATATCGGGTAAGAAACATGTACTGTATAACGACTGTGTTCCGTCCCGCACTTGTTTCGTTAAACGGAAATTTATAATTTTGTTTAAACAATTTAGTGAATAAACCCAAGCAATCAATCAAACAATAACATTAATTTTACATTTGTGTAAATAAAATATGTATAAAAATACTGTATTAAATGTCGCTATAGGTGTCACATCTGATTACGCCTTTACCCGAACGAACAGTGGAATTATTTTTTATCGAGCATGTACATTACACATGTACTATGGTGTGACTTTGTTCTTAGAAGTCACGAGTGAGTTACACGATGTGGCTCCGGCAATCGCGAGGGTGTTTTTACTAAGTTTTTCCCGATTTTCCACCGTAATTAAGCTAGGGACAGAGTAAACTAGATAATCTGTCGTCAGATAAGTGAAATAATGTTGAGTACGGCATTAAACCCTAATCAAACAAACACACCGTTCATGTGATTGTTGATTAACAATGCCACATCATATTCAGTATCACAAGAAAACTGAAACGTATGGATATTGCGTGTCGCTTCAGAAACTACGACCTTGTTTACGCGGTTTTAAATCATTCTGCGTTGTACAGAATGTAAATAGTTATTAACCAAACAGATCTACACGCGGAGAATTGTTACTGTTTCCCAGTGGATAGTTCGACTTGGCATTTATCAGAACGAACATCAATTCCCAACGCTTTTAAAAAAGGGTGAAGGTATATGGGAAATACATTATAATGACAGTGTTATTATCATTACAAACATTAAGCGACACTACATCAGCTCTCCGAGCTCGATTGATATTGCAGGCTGACTTCAGACATCACGTGGTGTAATATCTTGGCGTATCACCTATTGTCATTATAATCTTTATGTAAGTATGACATATTGCTGTACTTCATAGTCAATGTATTATCGTTTCGATTATGCGACGATTTGGCAGCCAATCATTTCTCTCGCTTCAATGTCTTGTTGTTAGCTGTTCATCAACAGATTTTCATCCGCTTGGCATAGGGGAATGTTTAAAGAAATCGTAATATGCGTTGTGATTTTCTTAATAAAATTTAATCTTTCAAACAGGGTTGGATCCAGCGGGTCCAGGATTTGGTCTTCAGGATAAACAAGTGCGACTGGACAAGTCAGACGCCCAGTATGTAGACGCTATCCATACAGATGGAGCGAACTTGGATAAGGCTGGTATGTTGATGAAATATCTATTTGTAAGATTACAGATGGAGATCGTGTAAATTATTAACATCGATGTTTATTAAAAATATTTGGCGCTAAATATTAAAGGAGAGCTCATAAATCTTAATTAAATTATTTGTTGTTTATTTCGTTTCCCATGTATGCAGCCATGAAATAAATGTTGATCAAAATACTTGAATCATATCATAGTTACCATCACAGAAACGGGCTTAAATGGTAAAACATTAACCAATTGTTTAGGATTTGGGACCATGACGGAAATGGGAGACGCTGATTTCTATCCCAATGGAGGCAAGGATCAGCCTGGTTGTGAAAAAAAACTCAGTGAACATCTTACTGCCCTTTTTCTGAGTGGTATTGGTGGTAAGTGAAATACACCTTTATAAAAACCGGCCATTTCATGAATACGATACAAAACACTGAACCAGTTTCCACGCAATTTGGTTTGGATAGAAATCGTTTTGTTAAGCTCATTATCATGCGGAATTTAGGCCTGAGTATCATGTATAAATGTTTTGAAGACTTGATCACCTGATGGAAGCGTATGAAAACCTAAATATATATATTTGAGAAAAAATATTGAAAAATATGTAGAACGATATTATGACGCGGAATATAGGCTCGAGTATTATGTATCTATGTATACATGTTTTGAAGGCTCGATACTCAGGATTACAAATATGTATGATTTAACTGGGGGGTTTTGCGTGACTAACCATAGGTTTTCTTTATGAACTTTTGTTTGTCTCTTCAACCTGATGAAAGCATTTATATAAAAAATACATATATTGTTAAAAAAAAAATAATTTAAAACATGTAGAACGAAATTTCCTAATTTCCAGATCGCCGCCGTTAAAACGCAAAACATTCGACGTCTTTACGGTGAACAGTTTTCAACCAACCTGGGATAAACCAGAAGCTGTGTTTAAATAAGTGAAATACTAAGATACAACATCAACAAATATTATTGTTTTAATCAGTTATCGTACAATATGTATATGAAATTTCAGCATATAGTGATTACTTTTTTGATAATAATGTAAGAAAACATCAATAAAATCTCAGAAAACCGTGATCAAAATATTTCGGCTTTGTTTGCAGGTATCACTGACAGCGTTGCGTGTAGCCACATGAGGGTATTGTATCTCTTCACAGAATCCATCAATTCTGACTGTCAATTCACAGCCTATTCCTGTTCCTCTCTTTCCGCCATCGAGGCGGGCACCTGCCCAAAAAGTGGTCCGACAGCCAGAATGGGCTTCTATTCAGCCAGTCCAGCTAGTGGCAAATACTATCTGACCACCACCGCTCAAAGTCCGTATTGCTAGTCTGGGCCACAGTGATGCATACAACGTCATTGAAACATAATACAAAAGACAGTTATTTACTGTGTGAAAATCTCTTGCCCTTGTTAGTATGATTTTTCTCTTGTTCTTATAGTCAAAGACAAATGTTTTTCGACCTAAATTTATTATTTTAATTGCATATTTTCAGAGACAAACATCTGTATTGCACTTGCATTCGAGTAGGCATATGTACAACGTCATTGAAACAAAATGCAAAAGATAATTATTTACTGTGTGGAAATCTCTTTGCCTTGTTAGTATGATTTTTCTCTTGCTCTTAAAATGAAAGACAACTGTGTTTCGACCTAAACTTATTAATTTAATTGCATGTTTTCAAAGACAAACATCTGCATTGTACGTGCATTCGAGTAGGCGGGACTGACGTCATTGTTCGAAAACACGGTCGGTCACCAGTGTATTCATTTGCTTGAGGATGCATTGGAAGGCATCCATAACAACACGGCGCATACACAAGCTTGGGCATGAAAGCGCAATGTTAATCTGTTGTATACATATCAAAATAGCTCTTTGAGTAACACATACGTTTAGCAGGTTATCGACTGACATGCAGTTTAAACAATCCGGGTTTTAGCACCAAGTTGATATGTACAAGTGGTTGTTTGTTGTTGATTTTTCGCTTGGGGACAGAACCCTCACTTTCGGCTTTATATGAAAGCATCCACCAGTGCAGGCTATATGGGACAGCCACGACTGGATGGTATAGGCCTAACTGCTGTGTTGTGGAACAATTAATTACGTCAGTTCCGCTGTTTAAAATGGGATTAACGGCTATGCTAATTCGATTACAAGTGCAATACAGATGTTTTGTCTTTGAAAATATGCAATACAAATAATAAGTTTCGGTCGAAAAACAGTTGTCTTTCCCTTTAAGATAAGACCTTTCTGTTCTTTCAAAAAGGTCTCACACTTCACACTTCTCACACTTATCTCATAAGATATAAAGGCCCTACATATGTTTACATACATTTGTATAATTCTATTCTCTCCCCTCCACCCCACATATAGGATTCCCAGGACGCCCATACACACAGTTCTTTTGCACGTATCTAAAGCAATTATAAAACTTACTTTTATATGAACACATTCCTGAAAGTGTTTTATGAAACTAGTTCACTTTCACAGCAAAACAAAAGGCAGTTGTGGGCGACTAATGTTGTGTCTTAATGGGATCTGTGTGAAGGTTGTGAATGCCGTGCATCACTCGTCGAGTTTCTTTGGCTTTGATTCTGCTGCATAAGACATTTTGAGGGTCCCGCCATATCAATCAGTGTATTGAAACGCACGCGGAAAATCCGTAAAAAGACACGTCAGTGCAAAATGTCAATAATCGACCAGACCATTGTCGTCTGCAAAAGCGCTTCCAGGTAAGCTGTAAACAAGTGGATTGTCCTGTTTGTTTACTCGTGCGATTTATTTGAGTCCGATTCGATACCAAATGATGACACCTTTTTGAAGAGATTCTTTGCTTTCACTTGGAAGTCAATCTTAGAATATCGATCCCGCCGTTTAGCTTTACTGATGATATCAACTAAAGCGGGTGTAAAATTATGCAACGTCTTCACCCTGTCGGTGTAGATGTGTGGGTCGAGACTCTGTCTTCATATCTGCATCTGTTATATTATCCTCCAAACGTTATAGTCTGCCTTCTGTACTGGCGTTTTATTTCATGCATGGTTACTATTTTATAAAAGGTGGAGAGTTACCGTCTGATCGGATGATGAGCGATGTATTCGACTGGAACAGTGTTAGTTTCTTCTACTTATGTATTAAAACCCTTCAATTAACGCGAAAAAAATAATTTGTGTATCTGAAAGTATTTTAACACATCTACCAAATTTCCAACAAAGACAAACAACTAACCCTTTCTGATATATTCTATAACACCCTTCACCTTATTGTTAGAGATGTGGAAGCCTAAGTAAATGATTCCCTTACCGCACACTATGGTAAATATACTGCCACTAATTTGCGCTATAAGACTACTAATTAAAACACCCTATCAATTAACACTGGATTCTGTCAACCAGAGCAAGAAGCAATATGTATAATTTCAACCCACAGTGATCCTAAAGGGAAAGACAAATGTTTTTCGACCTAAGCTTATTATTTTTATTGCATATTTTCAAAGACTAACATCTGTATTGCACTTGCATTCGAGTAAGCATAGCCGTTAATTAGTTAATTTAACATGCGAGACTGACGTCATTGTTCTAAAACATGGTCGGTCACCAGTTTGTCCGTTCGCTTATGGATGCATTGGAAGGCATCTGTAACAACACGGCGTATACACATGCTTGCTCATCCAAGCGCACTGTTAATCGGCTGTATGCATTACATAATAGCCCTGTGAGTAACACCTACGTTTAGCATGTTTTCAGCTGACATGCTGTATTAAAAATCCGGTTTTTAAACTAAATGGTTGTCTGTTGTTGTTGTTTCGCTTGGGGGCTTTGTCTTTGAAAATATGCAAAGGTTCTCGCGGGGAAGGGCTGCATGCAACTAATACGTTTGATCTAGTTTTGAAACAAGAAAGTGGGTCGGCGTTAAAATAAGATGCACTTTCCTTAATCTCAATCGTTCCTGTTTTCCAATACAATTGAGTTCTAAGCCGGTGGATAAAGAAAAGTAAAATGTTTTACACGTCAAACATATTAAACAACAAAGGAAAATGTTTTTCTCGCATAAAATGTTCTATTTTGTCAAAACATTTATTGTTATATTGATTTTATCTTTTTAATAAGTGTTAAATTGACACTTCTAATAAAGAAGATATTAAAGGAAGAGCTCTCTACATATACGCGATTAATGATATGATATTTCCTTAAAACGTTTTCTCAAACAAATGATAAAAACGTCATAATGTCCACTCTTAAATAATTAGCCAAATATGAGATGCATTTGAGCAAATATTGCCCAATAGATTGATTGGTTAATTTTCTACATAACGCTATGAATTGACTCGTAACAAGGGAAACAGTTGGATACAGCGAATGATTTGTTGGGTATTACCAAGCTATTACTGATATATGAGGCAGTCCTTGCCAAACTCTTAGTGACTAGAAAATACTATAACATATGTACTACTATCCACATGCTAAATTCCCCCCGACATGACTGGACACCTGTCCTACTTGATAGCATCGTATGCACGAGGGATGCTGGGTTTTTCTTGTGAATTAAAATCTATTTCTATTTCTATAAGTAATCCCAAAAACGTTCACACATTTCGTTTTTCTAAGCGAAGCGGTTTAATCCATTTGTAAAATTTGGATAGTATTATTGTAATATCGCAATGAATTTAATTGCAAGTTATATACACTTTTACGACATTTGCTTGGAAAAGCAAATCAGTTGGCGGTATAAAAAGTGCAAATCATCCAGTTATGACTATATATATATAAGCACCCATTACCTATGGTTACCACCGTACCTATCTGGTATCTATCAATTAATCTGATTGTATATTAACATTCGTTCAATACTGTCTGCTTCCAAACTTTACTGTTCCTTTAATATTTATCTCGCATGACGTCGGGATCACTTTTAGCAGCATGGTATCCATTCAAACTACTCTTTTTTTACAGAAGCATCGGCCTTTAATGTGCAAATACGTTAGTAGAAACCACACACCAGGCTGAGAGGATCAGAATCCTGTAACTGAACAAATCGCCATCAGTCTGTTTAATTCGTATACATCGAATAATACATCCCAGAGTGTAGGCCCGGTATATACACAATTATATAGCTATAAAACACGTAGATCATTACGAAAGTTATATTTATTTCGCTTTCTTCACCAACAACAATTATACAAATACAAATTAAAAAGTAGACATTGATTTCTGACGTGTAAAACGAGACCAGAAGTCCATAAGCTACAGGTGTGCAACGCCCATATCGGTAGCTTTTACGACATTGTGTCAAAAATCATCTTATTCAACTAACACACCGTTTGTGGTTGACTGGCGAATCATCAGAATTGAATCAAACATTTGATCGGTCAGTGGATTTGACCTGGTTCGCCTGGCACATACTTTGATCGGTGCTTGTGACGTTCGCCATCAAAATAGTGACAGGTGATGACCGTTGAAAATTTTGGCTGTGGACTGTCAGAATGCTTGCACTGAAAATGTAGACTTAGATCATAGTCGAACTGTTTTCTTCTGTCTGTTCGAAGTTTTTGTATAGAAATGACAGTAATAACTTATATGTTACAAAGAATTCACAACAAAGTTATATTTAGACCAAACAAGTCAGCGATAGTTACCGATGTGGGACGAGAGCTCCCGATTGAAATTTTATCGGCGCTAGACAGACGAGTTTGCGAACCGACTGCGCATAATATATTCTCTCCGTCACCATATCTCTTATAACATGGGCGATGAAAACAATGTCATCTACACGACTCAATACCGAGTTGCACACTTCTGATTAATGAAATTCTGACGAGACTTAATTGTCACAAAAGATCACGTTGCACACACAAACCTGCCTCTCTTCACACACAACCATTTTAGACGAGATGACAGTCACGGTATCCTTAGCAAATCAGTGGACAAGAACCCGGTTTTAGATTAGCTTAATTAAACTATCTGTGATAAGATCGGGCATCGTCCCTGGTGCTGCTATTAATAACCTACTAAGGCTTGCAATGACAGGCATAAACAGATCACAGTTACGGTAACTTCTATCTCGGCCTGACCATTGTCTTTTATTTGACCTGTTCCTTCTTCCTGGTGGTACCAGCCAGGATAATCCACACATATTCTTACCCTACCGTCCACAATGTGGAAATCAGAAGGGCTTGAACTTTCGTTTGACCAGGATAAATCGATACTTCCTGTGTGTTCGTCAACCGAGTACTCACTGTCTTCTAGTTCAATCTGATTACATCTGGTCAGCTTATTAACGTCGACAAAAGCATCTGGGTTAGTCAAATACACATCTGGGGTTTTAAAGTCGGCCGTCTTCATATAATAATTCAATGTTACATTTGTAACTTTGTGTTGATCTGATATAACATGGAGCGTATGTCTGTCATGTACAGCCCACGTAGTTCCCCAAAACTCAATGCTGCCGTTATACAGCGCTAGAAGTTCCAATTCAAATTCTTTGGGAGTTTTATTTCTCCCCATGACAATCTGTAAAGTCAGTTGTATCCAAGAATCAAGACCTGTTCTGTTTAGCTCACTTGAACATAAAGACATATCAATCGTGAGGTATACTGGATCAAGAGGTTTGATAACATTGTTTTGAAAGGTATCCAACAAGGTGGAGAGCGATATGTGTAAAGAAGAATTGTTGATATCTATGGAATGGTCTTCAGGAAGGAAATACAGTATAACGCTGTAACCAACATGTAGAGCTGTCTTGTAGGCATCCTGGCAAGAGTGGTTTTTGATAAAGCGCCCTCTGGAACATACTAGTTTTCGACACGCCTTCTACAAAGCAATAAATAAAGGGTGTATCGATACAAAACTAATGAAGCAAATATGTTTATCTTGTTGACGTTGCTGTTTTATGTTACAGAAAGGGTCGACACACCCCCTGTGAAATACAAAATAAAAAAGGAACGGGTACATAATACTTCCAAAGCAAACATAAATTTATAGTGTTATAGTGCTGTTCATTTATCCGATATTGACTGATTTTAGAAGGATGGAGCGTATAGTTTTTAAACTGAGTACTTTTCGCTCGAGAAGCTAGAAAAAAAGGGGGAAAAAAAAGGAAAAGAAAAAAACACACAATAAATATACCAAACTGAATTAAAATTCCCCCCCCTCTCCCCCCTCCATCTCATCCTATTAAGCCCTACATTACTTAAAGTTTGATAAGTACGTACAATATACCGAATAAGCCGTTAACAACTTTACTTCGATTCTTTTGGGGATTTAATACGTTTTTAACAGTTAGGCGACAGATAGAAGTTGGTCATTAACATTAAGACGAGCAACGGTATGTCTTTTACAATGCAATAGATAATGCTCGATAGTGTCTGGGACAAGGCAGTTATCACAATTCCCATCAGGATGTCGGTTGATCTGATGTAAGTATTAATTGACAGGAAAGTGACCTGAAAGACAACGACATAATATAACCTCTTCTCTGCGGTTGAGAAAACTTAGCTCTGGACATAATACAGATGGCTGAAAACGATGAAAGAAACGGCCTTTATTAGACATGTCCCAGCGCT
>JARDVA010037586.1:0-12587 GCA_030265315.1 Mopalia swanii
AGAAACCACCCGGCTGTACACTGACAATGCACTGAATCACAATTTTCAAACTTAAAATTAAAGGACTTCTAATTGGATTTTGTGTATAATTGTTTCACTAAATGCAGGCTAATGATGTGAATTTTCGTATTAACAAATAAGAAAAAAACAGACAAATTTTTACCTCGAAGGGGCCGACCTACCTTACACTATAGTGCCGCGAAACCGCTCGATTTCTAGTACCGTATAGGCCTATATATGCGGCGGTCGCAAGTTAGCGCCGACCTACCTTAAGGGTATCCTAAAAAAATATTTATATTGTACTCCGGGGAGAAATTGAAAACTGTATTACGACAAGGGCTTCTGTTTCCACACAATAGCGTCTACTCTCACATTGTTATTTTTTTTCTATCAATCAATTATACAAGTTTCAAGCAAGCTGGAATGTAGCTTATTAGCTCAATTACCCAGAGAAACTATACAACGGTCTCTCACACAGCAACGGCACAATATCTACGTCATATAAAAATTATAGATACTTACTCGGAATAACGGTCAATAAAACATGAATCCGTTAACATCCGGGTTTTATACAAATCCTAATGGCATGGTCGTGTACATTTATGAATAAGTTTCGGTTGAGGCAACAGTCCTTTACAAGGGAATTGTAAATCCTGCTTCGATCACATCGCGTAGCCCTCTAACCACACGATTCACTTCAATTTATGGTCAATGGCAAAATGGAAACAGTCTTTAGGAACAAAGGCACACCATTGTGGAAGTGGAGTCCGTTAAATGAGGCCTCTTTCTAGACAAAAATAACTTTGTCATGATTGTCTGATCCCATCAAGTTCGAGTAAATTTTAACTTTAGTACATAATTGTTATGAATTTCGCGTGTTTTGATCGGGGGAGTTAATTTCGTTGTAGTTGTAATTGTATATTGTAATCATTAATGGCTTCTTTCACATTAACAATTTATACAAATATAGCCATAAAAATATAGATAGTTTAATTTCTTTCTCAATATATTAACCGGGAAGTCCCAGAGTGTTATTTCAGCTTGTAGGACAATCCGCGAATCGAGTATATTTTAAGGGATTAAGTAGTTCAGAACGCTTATGCCAGAACAATTTGGTCTGACAATCCATACAATTGATAGTTGTGATTTACCTCCTTCTTTCTTGCACACGTAAGCATAGATTGAAGGACAATTGCTCGGCAACCATTGGAAGTTTTTCCAGACAGGGTACTTTACCCCACAGCTCCCTGACAAACAAAATAAAATAATTTCACGTCAACATTGATAAATCCCCATAACTCCCCATCAGTACACACAAATCAATGTCTAACACAATCAAATACTATCGGGTAAATATTGACAACTATGCTCTACCTTCTTTACCTTTAATAATAGGTTCTGTCAACTCAACTACTCTGTCAACTCTACCTGCTCTGTCAACTTTACCTACTCTGCCAACTTTGCTTACTCTATCGACTCTACCTGCTCTGTCAACTCTACCTACTCTGTCAGCTCTACCTACTCTGTCAGCTCTACCTGCTCTGTCAGCTCTACCTACTCTGTGAACTCTACCTACTCTGTGAACTCTACCTGCTCTGTCAACTCTACCTGCTCTATCACCTCTACCTGCTCTGTCAACGCTACCTGCTCTGTCAACTCTACCAGCTCTGTCAACTCTACCTACTCTGTCGACTCTACCTACTCTGTCAACTCTACCTGCTCTATCAACTCTACCTGCTCTGCCAACTCTACCTGCTCTGTCAACTCTACCTGCTCTGTCGACTCTACCTACTCTGTCAGCTCTACCTACTCTATCAGCTCTACCTACTCTGTCAATTCTACCTGCTCTGTCAACTCTACCTACTCTGTCAGCTCTACCTACTCTGTCAACTCTACCTACTCTGTCAATTCTACCTACTCTGTCAGCTCTACCTACTCTGTCAGCTCTACCTACTCTGTCAACTCTACCTGCTCTGTCAACTCTGCCTGCTCTGTCAACTCTACCTACTCTGTGAACTCTACCTACTCTGTCACTCTACCTACTCTGTGAACCCTACCTACTCTGTCAGCTCTACCTACTCTGTCAACTCTACCTGCTCTGTCAACTCTGCCTGCTCTGTCAACTCTACCTGCTCTGTCAACTCTACCTACTCTGTCAACTCTACCTACTCTGTCAACTCTACCTGCACTGTTAACTCTACCTGCTCTGTCAACTCTACCTGCTCTGTTAACTCTACCTACTCTGTCAACTCTACCTACTCTGTCAGCTCTACCTACTCTGTCAACTCTTACCTACTCTGTCAACTCTACCTACTCTGTCAGCTCTACCTATTCAATAAACTCTACCTACTATGTCAGCCCTACCTGCTCTGTCTTCTCTACCTCTCTGGCAACTATGTAATCTCTCATAAATATCTGCCTTTTCTGAACTAATTAAAATTCTGAAAATTCTTAAGCCAGTTTTCAATTTGTCCATCGCTATATTTCTTTTTTACATTCATAAATAAGTTCATTGCTGGCACTGTAATAGACGACTAGATAGAACATTTATTGAGATGTAATCACTTCCATTACAAAAGATAAAATAACATAAAATTGCTACCTTGGTAAAGGTCCATATCAGTTCCGAAGTTGTCGAAGTCCATATTAGTCCCGTCTGTCCACGACCACTCGGAGTTCACTTTCTTTAGACCGAGCCATACTGTCAGACCGTTGTTTTCAGTTTCTCTGTGAAAATATTAGTATACATCCTTAAATTCGAAGAAATGGCTTCAAATTGCCTAGCTATGCAACATGAAGCTTCCTAAACGCCAGAAATAGCAGAGCGCTACCATGGTTCGGCACTTTATCTTAAATATACAAAAATTGCATGGCCTTATCCTGACTTAAACCCTCTCGTTTTCTTCCTTTATCATATCAAGATCAATCATTTCTCAGCCGCACCACACTCGCTTAAAAATGGCTTCCGCGGTAATTAAATCATGTGCATTCAACGTTATTGAGTATTCAGAGGCAGACCTTATTTCTAGTGTTTTGGTACAGCTGCACCTCGTATGTCTATATACTGTATAGTCTATATAAGATACGCATTTGCATCTACAAATTGTCGTCATTTTATAATAAAGAAAAAAGTAATGCTATTCAAATGTAGTTGATGTAAAGTACAATATAACGCTAAACAGTAGCCTTTGTGTTTATTGAAGAATAATATAACTTCAAACAGAAAGTGAACACTTCAGGAACGAATTATGGTTTACCGTGGCATTATGGTTAGGATAATGCTCGGTTGATGGGAGTTGTCTATTATTGCTGAACGAGTTCCAGAAGTCACCGAATTCACAAATTATGGACAACTTCCGTCAGCCGGGCATTATCTTATTCAGTCACTGTTAACATGGCAGCAGATACCGAACGTCAACTGATCTCTATCCCGTGAGTCTCAGCGGTAAAGTTTTACGTGGCGGCTAATTTTATGGACGCTTAGTAAGTTGAAAAATTGAGAACACACTTCAAGAATGATGACTTCGAGATGAAATTCTGATCAGGTGAAGTTTCTGCAATTTATGTGATGTATATTTGGTTCTTGTTTCAACATCGGAGTGCGAAAAATATCACTTGGTCCAGGGAAAATTCCCTGTTGTAACTTATGATGAAACTTTCGTTTCAATGGCCACTCTTGTTCACAATGTGTCAAAGTTAAAAGCCTACATCATATATTACTTGGACCCCTATTGCTATTATGGAATGTGCGGCGAAAGGACGACTGTATCCCCACCGAATATTTAAGAATTCTAGGCCGAAATATGGATTATCAAATGATTCTGCATGAAGTTATACCCACCCATGTTTAAACCTGCTAAAATAATTGACAGTTCTCTTCAACCGTGAATTATACTATACATTATACCATGGTAAGCCATTTTAGTGTCATACCAAACAGATTGATGATAAGTATAGAATAACACCAACGAATAGTATAACACCAAACAGAATGTGGTTAATTAATAATAGTATAATCACAAACAGAACGTGCTTGATGTGAAGTATATAGTATTACATCAAACAGAATGTAGTTCATTAAAGTATATAGTATTACACCAAACAGAATGTGGTTAATTAAAGAACAGTATAATGCCACACAAAACGTGATTGATGTAAAGTATAGTATTACACCAAATGGATTGTGGTTCAATAAAGTATAGTATAACTCCAAACAGAATGTGGTTAATTAAATAATAATATAATGCCAAACAAAAGTGATTGGTGTAAAGTTTAGTATTACATCAAACATAATTTGGTTAATAAAAGAATAGTTGAACACCAAACAGAACGTGATTAATGTAAAGTATAGTATATCACTAAACAGAATATGGTTCATTAAAGTATAGTATATCACCAAACAGGATGTGGTTCATCAAAGTATAGTATTATACCAAACAAAATGTGGTTAATTAATGTATAGTATTACACCAAATGGAATGTGGTTAATTAGAGAATAGTGTAATGCCAAACAGAAAGTGATTGGTGTAAAATATAGTATAACACCAAACAGAATGTGGTTCATTACAGTATAGTTTAAGACTAAACAGGATGTGGTTCATTAAAGTATAGTATAACGCCAAACAGAATGCGGTCAATTGAAGTATAGCAGCATGCCAATGTGGTTCATTACAGTATAGTTTAAGACTAAACAGGATGTGTTTTTTAAAGTATAGTATACAACCAACATAATGTGGTTGACATAAAATATTGTATAACGTCAAACAGAAAATGGTTCATTAAAGTAGAGTATAAAACCAAATATACAATGCAATGTGGTTGATGTCAACTATATAGTAAAACACCAAACAGAATGTGGTTCATTAAAGTACAGTATAATGCTAAAGAGAATGTGTTTTTTAGTATCACCAAACATAAAGTGGTTGACATAAAATATAGTATAACGTCAAACAGAAAATAGTTCGTTGAAGTATAGTATAACACCAAATATAACTTGGACAAAACTCTGTAATAACCTTGACCTACATACTGGTGTGCTTGAACAATCTGTGTAATAACCTTGACCTACATACTGGTAAGCTTGGACAAAGCTGTGTAATAACCTTGACATACATACTGGTGTGCTTGAACAAATCTGTGTAATAACCTTGACCTACATACTGGTAAGCATGGACAAAGCTGTGTAATAACCTTGACATACACACCGGTAAGCTTGGACAAAGCTGTGTAATAACCTTGACATACATGGTGTGCTTGAAAATAAATGTGTTATATAAACCGTGACATACATATTGATGTGCTCGAACAAAGCTGTGTAAAAAGCTTGACATACATACTGATGCGCTGAGAACAAACAGAGTTATTTAAACCGTGACATACACACTGGTGTGCTTGAACAAAGCTGTGTAATAACCTTGACCTACATGCTGGTAAGCTTGGACAAAGCTGTGTAATAACTTTGACATACATATTGGTGTGCTCGAACAAAGCTGTGTAAAAACCTTGACATACATACTGATGCGCTTGGAAAAAACTGTGTTATTTAAACCGGGACATACATACTGGTGTGCTTGAACAAAGCTGAGTAATAACCTTGACATACATACTGGTGCGCTTAGACAAAGCTGTGTAATAACCTTGACATACATACTGCTGCGCTTAGACAAAGCTGTGTAATAACCTTGACATACATACTGGTGTGCCTGGACAAAGCTATGTAACAATATTTGCATACATACTGTTGTGCTTGGACAAAGCTATCTTCTGCAGCACTGTGGATGCTGACGAGGTGGCCGCCTGAAGAAACGCAGGAACTCTCTGCGTCAGGGAATGTGGTCGGTGTTGTTGTCGTCTTATAACAGAAGCCATTAAGTTCCAACCAATCAATGCTACAAACTGAAGACACAAAAATAGAAACAAAATACGATTTTCATATAAAAGGTATAAACATACTTTCTCCAGCAAGTATGGCATATTTAAAATGTTCTACTCTATGGTTTTGAGAGTATGTGAAAAAATTCGGGTGTATATTATAAAAATAAGATTGTTGATGAGAATGTGCTAACAATTTCATGTCGTATATGATATACTCCTGGTTAGATATCTGTTAAATGTATATGTTAACAGGTTCCTGACCACATGTAAAGTACTCTTAAGTGGCTGTTTATTCGAATAAGTTATTACCCCTACGTTTAATGTGTACTTCTAGCAATCAGTCAACAATTTTAAATTACTACATGAAGTAGTCTTTCTATGATTGCAAACGTAATAGATACACTCAGGTAATGCGGGGTTAATACGCTCATGTAATATTTGAAATAATGAATTTAATTGCATGTTTACACCAACAAAAATGCTTGTAGTTATACATCTATCACCGTAAAACGGGTATCGCTCAGAATTGTAGAAAATGATACAGGAGGCAGTTATCGCTCAGGAATAAAGAACAGGATGCAGGATCCGACAGCTAATAATTCATTTACCACAAAGTAGTTATCGCTCAGAAATAAAGAACAGGATGCAGGATCCCACAGCTATTAATTCATTTACCATAAAGTAGTTATCGCTCAGGAATAAAGAACAGGATGCTGGATCCGACAGCTAATAATTCATTTACCACAAAGTAGTTATCGCTCAGAAATAAAGAACAGGATGCAGGATCCCACAGCTAATAATTCATTTACCACAAAGTAGTTATCGATCAGAAATAAAGAACAAGATGCAGGATCCCACAGCTATTAATTCATTTACCACAAAGCTGTTATCGCTCAGGAATAAAAAAAACAGGATGCACGATCCGAAAGCTGTTGATTCATTTACCACAAAGCGGTTATCGCTAAGACTTGAAGAACATTATACAGGATGCAGCAGCTGTAAATTCGTTGATTATAAAGCGGATATCGCTATTAAGGAATTGAAGAGTATGAGACAGGATGCAGCAGTTGTAAACTCATTGATTATAAAGCGGTTATCGTTAAGAATTGAAGACGAATAGGATACAGGATGCAGCAGCTGTTAATTAATTCATTATAAAGCGGTTATCGCTAATAATTGAAGAAGAACATTCAGCAGCTGTGAATGCATTCATTATAATGCGGTATTCGTTTAGATTTGACGACCTGTATACAGGATGCAGCAACTTTAATTCCATTCACCACAAATCGAGTATCGGTCAAAATTGAAGAACAGCATACATGATTCAACAACTCTTCATTCATTCAACACAATGTAGCTATTGCTCAGAATTTGAAAACAGTATACAGGATGCGGTCGCTGTTAATTCATTCACCATGAAGCTGTTGTCGTTGGGAATTGAAGAACAGGATGCAGTAACTATTAATTCATCCACCACAACACAGGTATAACTCAGAATTGAAAAATTTGATCAAGATGCAGTTACTCGTAATTCATCAGGTAATTCATTCAACACAAAGTGGGTATGGCTCAGGATTGGAGAACATGACACCCGATCCGCGGGTAATTAACAGCTTCGAGCTCACTTTTATAACAAATTAATACCCGCTTCAAACAAGGACAAATTACAGACCGTAGGCCGCACGGCTTCTCACAGATAAACACTGACAGCTTGAACCTCTAAATGTAAATTAAGACTTCCGCCAATCGTCATCCTGATAGGTAACTAAGATATAAATATAGACTCGAGCGTTACTTAGTGGAACAAGATTAGTGTAAAGTATTTCCAAATGGGTTGCAGCATATTTCAGTCGGTCATATCACCTTTTCCAACAGCTACAGCGAGCAGGTGACTATTTAGGTTGTCAAATGAATTAATACTGTATATATTACGTTTAGAGGTTTAAGCTGTGATTGTTTGTCTGAGAGGCCGTGTGGCCTATGGCATGTAATTTGTCCTTGTTTGCAGCGGGTTTTAATTTGTCATAAAGGTGAGCTCGAAGCTGTTAATAACGTGTGGATCGGGTGAACATAATACAGGATGCAGCATCTTTTAATTCATTCACCATGAAGCGGGTATCGCTCAGAATTGGAAACATGGTACAGGACAAGCATCTTTTTTATCCATTCACCACAAAGCGGGTATCGCTTAGAATGGAAGATCATGTTACAGGATTCACCCAAAGCGGGTATCGCTCAGAATTGAAGGTCATGATACGGGATTCACCCCCAAATCGGGTATCGCTCAGAATTGAAGATCATGATATATGATTCACCCCAAAGCGGGTATCGCTCAGAAATGAAGAACATGATACAGGATGCACCAACTTTTAATTCATTCACCACAAAGCGGGTATCGCTCAGAATTGAAGAACATGGTACAGGATGCAGTTTATTTTAATTCATTCACCACAAAGCGGGTATCGTGCAGAATTGAAGAACATGATACAGGATGCAGCATCATTTAATTCATTCACCACAAAGCGGATATCGCGAAGAATTGGATAACGTGATACACAATGCAGCATCTTTTAATTCATTCATCACAAAGCGGGTTTCGTTCAGAATTGAAAATCATGATACAGGATTCAACCCAAAGCAGGCAACTCTCAGAATTGAAGAACGTGATACAGGATGCACCAACTATTAATTCATTCACCCCAAAGCGGGGATCGCTCAGAATTGAAGAACATGATACAGGAGGCAGCATCTTTTAATTCATTCCCCACAAAGTGGGTATCGCCCAGAATTGAAGAACATGATACAGGCTGCAGCATCTTTTAATTCATTCACAACACAGCGGGTATCGCTCAGAATTGAAGAACTTGATACAGGATGCAGCATCTTTTAATTCATTACCTCACAGCGGGTATCGCTCAGAATTGAAGAACTTGATACAGGATGCACTAACTTTTAATTCATTCACCCTAAAGCGGGTATCGCTCAGAATTGGATAACATGATACAGGATGCAGCATCTTTTAATTCAATCGCCCCAAAGCGGGTATCGCTCGTAGTTGGAGAACAGGATACCGCTTTTATTATCTTACCTCAACTGATTATTCATAGGTTTGTTAAATTTGATTCGTATCTAAATGTTAGTCAAATACTACAATTTATTCCTAATTTAATAGGGAACTGGTAGGTTCAATATAAAATTGTATGTGATAAGTCAAGTTATTTATTTTACATAAAAACATTAGATGAACAAAACATAATGTACAAGTAAACTACAATTATACTGAAAAGCTATTGAAGACAATATACGTATACGTTTCTTCCCGTCCTATATCGAGAGCACAGTCTTGGTAATAAATAGATACATATGATTAAGTCAATTCATTCATTCCAAAATAACAGGTATGACTAAGAAAGAATAGTCTGTAACGAAAACGTTAAGAAACCAACACAAAAAACGATGGATTAGGGAGACTACAGAGAATGAAGATGAACTTACCTGGGTACGCAGAGCTCACTTCTCTTATGCAAAAAGAAAGGGCTGTGAGAACGACTCTAATATCCAACGATGCCATAGTTTATGTTGGCGGCCAACATACGACAATGAATATCTTGTATTTTATTTTCGCACCGCAAGGCTTGGAGGCAAATAGCTACAGAGACTGGTCAATACTGCGAAAGGCTATAAATTTCATAAATTTGTCGAGATTTCTTTGGCTGTCAATAACGCTCAGAGAATTGTCTTTGGTTGTCTTTGTTGATATAGCTGTTAGCTTCAAAAGACTAAATTATGGAAGCAGGAAGAGGCTAATCAATCACCTGTCGGTAAATATTGGATTTTGATGGTAATATGTGAAGGTAAATAGAGACAGCCACCTAGTTAGTCGCCCGGACCTATTCATACCTTCTACTGGTCTGTGAAATCAAATTGCTATATTAAGAGTTTTGTCACGGTGATCAATTGTTGTTCATTGTGACCAGGCAAACTAAACGTGATCAGGTTGTTCTTTAAAAAGCGATATCTGAATGACAATGAAAACCACGTATCACATGTTACTTTATTCTTGCAGTCAGTTAATCTTATCTGATCGAATATATCTACTAATATGTACTAATTTTTGAAAACCAAAGATGTACTAATATGTACTTCTTTGGTTTTCAAAATTAGTTTCATGCTAAAGATATTCCTTCTTACATCGGATATGTTGAAAGTTGCGCAACCACTAGACGTTGGTATAAACATAGCAAGTGTGAAATCACTTGACGATGGTCACAACCCTGAATATTGTTCTTTCGTTAAACAATGATCTAACCTATTTAAGGTGACCAGTCACTAAGCCGTGTTCCAAACCTAGAAGGTGTTCATTCGTCAGACGGTGGACAAGACCTAGAAATTGCTCTATCATTAGACGATAGACAAAACCAAAAGAAGGTGCCGATTCGTTAGGCGGTTGGCAAATCCAAGAAGATGCTAAGTACTGATCCAGCTAGAAAGTGTTGTAAACCTATAACCTGAATGATAAAACTTGCTTGTTAAAATTGAAATTGCTTTCTGAGTGTCTGTTTCTTCATCATGAAAATGAGATTTTTAGAAAAAATTATCAAGTAGAAGGAATTTATTTGTATCTGTACTGAAGACAGTTTATAATTGTTTGCAAGGCAGGTAATTCGATTTGATTAACTGGTGTTTAACACTGCTAATTATCAATTTGACAATATGACATCGATGTACTCAAACACTAAAACGTACCATTAACAGAGCCATAAAACCTGAATTAGTTTGTTCCTCGTTTAGACGTAGAATTAAGTCTGTATAAATATGCTTGATACACTGTCCTAAACGAATTCATGTGTTTGTTTGAGTTGGCTGGCATTGCACTCAATGGCATGACACATTGTAATCCGTTGTTGTCGAATTATTGCTCTGCCTTACATAATAATAGACACAAGTCACAACTCCGAGAAACGACAAGATACGCATGTTAAGTTTCTATATTTCGGTTTCTATATTTCTATATTTCGGTTTATTAAACCATCATCAGGATCAGGATGTCCTGAATATGGTTTAATAAACCGAAATCTTAACATACGTGTCTTGTCATCTCTCGGAGTTGTGACTTTGGTCTACTATGTCAAATTATTCATTTGGAATCACAGTATATTAAATAATAAATACGATGGAAAAACGAGAAGAAACCTTGTCAAAACTATTCCAGCCTATATTGCAGTCTGACTCCCTACGCATTAATTACCCAAAGACCACTAGGCAAGATGAACCTGTAGACGATACACGGAAGGTGAATCCATTGTATGACACCCATGCAACTGAACCCTCGTTACAGGCCCCAATTTAATATTTGATTACTAGAGGGAATTTGATTCACATGACTGCATGCTAGTCCGATAGGTGGAAGTAACCACATCCGAAGCCACTTGTATTTATTTTAATCTTAATTCTTTTTCATATGTTGTTTCTTCTTAAATATATGAGGAACTCATCAAAGTCAAAAAAGTATGTTCAGAAAGAGACAAGTCAACACTCTTTCAGAGGGAACAGTTTCTCTGTTATTATCCTGGTCATATTTTTAGTGTGGTAGCAAGAATGCGTTAAAGAGCTGATGTGATCATTCCACGTTTCACCTCGGTTCTGACCACAAAGCATTACTGCAATGGCTCACAGTCTTCTTTCTGATAGACATACTTTGTCAAGGTTGACAGTCAACATCTTTCTCAGTCATAGCACGTACCCGTAGGTTGTTCAGACGTATGCTATTCTTTTCAGACCTTTTTAAGACATATGGGTAGCTTTGATAAGGTTTCGGGTTACATTGCCAAATCCAGTGAACTGCTGTAATTAAAAAAAAATAACAAAGAATATTATGAGAAAAAAATGAAGAGTTTGTTTTGGTGAATATGTTGAGATCACGACCTAAACTAGTACCTTCACCACGACTTAATTGTGAAGCTACTAGTTTTTAAAAATATATCAGATTTAGCAGTCGAAGTAAGGAAGCACACAGAATGGATGTCGCGACACTTTGCGCTTTTTATTTTAATTTAGGAATATGTTACATATACTTTCTTTTCTTCTTAGCCCATAAACATGGTATTGCTTTAGCAATATGAACACTGAAGAGAATATTAATCAAATCAATATATATAGGCCGTTTTCCCAAAATCCATCAGACTCAATGACGTCATATGGTGGTGGTGGTGGGGGTCTCGGCAGCCATTGTTCTAGGCGATTTAAGAAGAGAATCAAAAGTTCGTGAACAAACTTGGATGCTAATTACACATCAAATCTTGTTGATTTGTTGAAGCTATACCTGTTTAAATTCCAGTGTAAATAAAGAATCAGTTGTCACACGTGCATTACAATATATTTTTTTAAAAGCTTTCTTGTCTGTTACAACAGTCTATTTCTAATAACAGTTTAAACTCTTAGGATTGTGCAATGATGTAAACTGAGTGTTAATGTGTTTGAAAATGGGATCCGTATAATGGCCAGACATAAAAAGTAGTGATCTCGACATGTCTTCATCTCGGTTTTTACAGGTAGGAAATAAAAACCCTTTTCTGTGAAAGTTGTAAAAGATATTGACCACAAGCTATGGTATATGCCAAGCCGTTTTATCGCTTCTACCTTTATTCTACAAATGTTGAATTGTTTTTCACTTATGTAAAACTCTTTTCCACACATGTGAAATTCTTTTTACA
>JARDVA010037697.1:0-22941 GCA_030265315.1 Mopalia swanii
TCCCCTGATGGTTCGCCAGTCCGCCACATGAGGGCTGGCAAGTAGTTGAATAGGCCGATTTAGGACACAACGCCGTACGCGCTACTCATATGGGCGTTTCACACTTCTAGTTAATGGACCTGCTATTACATAATATGTTAGTGAGTGATTGTTTTTCCTTAGGTATGGGGTTATCCTTTGGTTATAGTCATTCTACTGGAGTCCCTAAAACAAGTCGTTTGAGTGATGGAGAACGTGTCGTTGGCGAACAGCGAATACGTAAGCCACAGACAAGATGGCGCTGGGGTTTAGAGTGACAGCGCCACCAGGCCGGCTCAGAACGCACCCAGCAGTCGGCCTGATGTCACCAGGACGTTACAACTGTCGTCTGCTTCAGTCTATACTCTACACTGTGAAGGTCAGTCTCTTCATTGGGACAAGCGAACCTTCAAAGCTGTAGAATTGTGAGCCCACGTTAGCACACTAGAGTACAATGAAAACGTGGGGCTCAGCTGATCGATGCCTTTAAGGGCATCTTTGCCACGGGGTGTCAACCGCTCTATTTACAACGGACTAAGGGACGGAATTTCTTAACAAAGGCTTTCAGCAGTTTTTTCACGTGTTGTATTTCCACACCTGGAACGAAACGAAAGCCTCGGTGGTCAAACGATTTAATCGCACGTTCAAAGGGAGGATGTACAAGTATTTCACAGCGGCCAATACACGACGCTACATCGACGTCGTGCAGGACTTGGTGGGGATCATGTCCGTATCAGTAAAATCAAAGGTGTGTTTGAAAAGGCCTATTTACCGAATTGGAGTACAGACATTTTTCGAATTAAACAATACCACCCCCGACGCCCGGTCGTGTATACGTAAGAGGACTTGAATGGTGAGGTGTTGGCCGGTACGTTTTACGAGACTGAATTACAACATCGGATCGGATCGTGTGGTGTTACGGGAATGGCAGCCGCTCTACGATACGATGCCCTGGGTGGACTTTCACTAAGGTTTGCCTGATCGATAGATGTTTCACCCCAGCGTTAAGACGGTCGTATTCGTTGACGATCTCATGGCTGAGGCCGACGGGCGTGTGACGGCGCTCTTTTCCAAAGGGGAATCATCATCGGAACGTGAGTGTCCTGTACCTCGTTCAAAACTTGTTTCACAAGGGAAAAGACCACCGCACGATCAACTTAAACGCGCAGTATTTAGTGCTGTTTTAACCCAAGGGATGCCTCACATATCAACCACATCGCCAAACAGATGTACCCGGGTCTTACGATCTGTGTGCGGGAGAGTTTTGAGGACGAGACACGGAAGCCCCATGGGTATTTACTGATTGACTTGAAACAAACAACGACCGATCATCTCCGTTTACGCACAGATGTCGTCCCAGGCGATATCCAGGTCTTGTAAATGCGGAAGGTATAAAACCCAGCATCAGACCCCCACACGCCTCAGTCTTGACTACTCTCACCGTGTGGATGGATGGATGAACAGCATATCTGCTCGCGTGAAAAAACAGTTACCCACGTTAAGTATAGTGCCTGACGTTGCCCGTGCCCTGATCCGGGTTAGTGACAAACGTGTGTTGACGTATCTGTGTGAGTGTGCTAAAAACACATTACAAGGGAACCTTCACTCTCACACAACGTCAGAAGGCTCGATTACAACCGTATAAAACAGAGCTCAGGCTCTTGGCGAACAAATGTGTCAGTCTGAAACGGAAACGAGCCGTCGTTCAACGTGGTGGTTTTTTACACAGCGCACTAGCGGCACCCCTCATAGGTCTCGTGAGTTCGCTGTTGACTGGGAAACATTAGCACCCACCACGATCCGTTTCAACGCGCAGGAGGATGACGTCGATGAAAAAGGTGGCGTTGGTGGAACTTCGGATATAGGAAGCGTTTCAACGCGTTGCCACCAAAACATACGACACACCCACCCATGCAGTGGAGTATCCTGTGAACCAACCGTCAACGCGTTACGCACGCTCGATCAAGAAATGGAAGCGACATTACGACGATCGATTCTGTCGGATACTCTGTCTGTCTGACTGGCTATACACAGTCTATGGCAGCAGGTGGATGTCAGCTTAAACGATAAGTTGGTGAGTGCCTCAACCAACATGTACCCTCACCGGGCTTACATCAAAACTTTACTGTCGTACGGTCGCGAGGTGAAAAACTCCCAACTGGCCACACTCCTCTGGTTAAAAGACATGGCGGGGCTGTTCAACAGCAATAACGGTGAAAACCCAGGGTTTGTCCATCACATGAGGCACACGATCGGTCGACTCCACACCGACATTGGCTTTCAAGACAGGTAACTTGCTCAACCACGTCACCGTGCGAGTGCGACTCACCCGTACTAAAGACGCCTTCAGCCTACTGATCGACGAAGAACAGCCCGATTATAAAGTCGTTCTCCAACACATCCAAATGCACGTTCGCAAAGTACAAATCAGCCCACCCCTCCAGCTCGCTCGTGTCAAGGTCTTGGAGAAAGCCCGGCCCAATACCTGATTCGACGCGTGCTCGCCAAGTCTTTCGTCGTCCCCCATGGGCAAACAACCGTCAACGAACAAAATTTGTTCCTGGGTGTACTACCGAAACGCCTCATTCTCTGCATGGTGGACAACACAGCCTTCCCCGGAACCATAGACCACCCCATCCACATCCTCCCGTCGGGTATATCTTGTATACGGACCCGTGTGATCGACCCAGTGAACACTGGCTGGCCGTGTTCTTTGATCGAGAGGGGGACGGGGAGTATTTCGATTCGTACGGTTTACCCCCGTTGACACCCATGATCGCACAGTGGCGCGACGCTCGACGTGGAGTATGCAGACATTACAAAGTGACACGACAGCTGTGTGCGGTCAATATTCTTTGTACTGCGCCTTACACCGAGCTCGAGGCGTCCCCATGTCGCAGATCGTGGCCCTGTTTCAAGGTCCACCCTGGAGAACGACGTGATGATATATGATTTGGTACTCACCAAAACGAGTGTGTTCGAGTTTGTGTTTTGTTAAAGCTAGCATAGAACTGTGTGTGTGGGTGTGGGGTCTGGTCTTGCACATGACAAAAACCCTTTTCGTAAGACTTGGGTGGTCCTGAAAAGGACTGTTGGAACAACCATTGTGGTGGTAAAGAGGGTTGAAGAAGACGAAGAAGGTCACTGGTAGTGGTGGTAGGGTAGAAGGTCGCTGCTGGTGGTCGTCGTAAAAGGTCGCTGGTAGTGCTGGTGATTAGAGGTCTAAGTAGGTAGTAGAGATACCATCGTCTAGGACTTTGCGCTTTCCGTAGAAATAAGTAAAGGCTGCCTTTTGTTGGGCGTATGAGCGCATCTCGTTCTCTCGAGGGAAGAGGCGCATGCCACGGTTAGTACCCAAGGCACTCTTCTGGGTGTGTAGCACGTCGCGGTACATCTCCATGGTGATGTTGGTACGACTCACACCTTTGCAGGAGAATTCATCACCCCCGGGTCCTGAGCAATAGTAGGTCTTCGAACAGAGCGATGCCATCTCTTCCCCACTCCATTCTCCCTTGAATAGTCCTGGTGTTCGCTTGTCAAAGTCGTAGTGATCACGCCGTGGTAGCATTGGTCCCGCTCAGCTTTGTACGTTTGACGCTGTTCTGGTTTGACTAGGGATTCCTAATCGGGGTGTGCAACGGCGATGTAAGCCGAATCCGTGTCCATTTCACAGTACTCCCAGTCACTGCGGTCGAAGAACTTGCCCATGAAGTCGTAGTAAAACTCCAACATGCGTTGTTTACCGTACTGGTAGACCATGCACCCGATTTGTAAGGGTAGGTTGTATTTGAGACAGACATTTTCTAAATATCTGTTTATTTAAAAGTAGATGCAGGCATCTTCAAATCTTTTGGCATCTAATTATGCCCCCCTAAGAGGGGGTGGGGGGGGGGGCATATAGGTTTTTATTTTACTGTCCGTGTGTCCGTATGTCAGGGAAGCTTGTCCAGGCTGTATCTTGGTTACTATTTCACTAAGGCTTTTGCAACTTGTTTAATGCGTTCTTCTATACACGCAGATGTGCAACAAAGTAAAAAAATAACGGAATTATGCAGATTTCCCCATAAATTATTCAAATTTACTCTGCATGTCCGGGAAGCTTGTCCAGGCTGTATCTCACTTAGGCTTTTGAAACTTCTATATACACAGATATGCAACGTAGAAAAAAATCACGGAATAATGCAAATTTCTGCATAAATTATGCAAAATAGCCTTGTCCAGACCCTGTGACGGCTACTTTTTCACTTAGACTTTTTAAACTGGCATATTGCATTCTTCTACGCAGATGTTGAACGTAGAAAAAGGTCAAGGGATAATGTAAATTTCTGCATAACACACAGTGAAGTTTCCCTTATTATGTTAATTTTTGGTGCACTGCATGTTATTAGGTGTGTCTTGGGTGGACTGCGGGGGGGGAGGCATATTGTTAGCAATCTCTGATTGCTTTTCTCTTGTTAAGATGGTATTAGATATCTTACCAGATCTTGTCTTAACGGTATCACATAAGTCCCACATTAACAATGGTTTCCCTTTGTTCAATTCCTTATGCAGTACTGAGAAAGAGATTATACAGTTCAGAAAGCAGGTTTTATTTCTGTTCGCCAAGATATTCTGGCTAGAGCAGACAAGTATAGAAACAGAAATTTGAAGAAAAATCCCCCCGAAAAATACCGTTTACAGAAACAAACGTGGTTACGTTTGGCTATTCACTAACCCCGTCATTACTGCAACCTCTAAGCAGGTTTTCTTTTCAGGTTCAACTCTTAAAACAACTCATTTCTCACCATTTCTTCGACATCCAGATATCGCAATTTAACCAGCTGATAAAGTGTCCGGTACGGTCATTATGGCTAGGCTGGATTACATATATTAATGAGACAGAACGCCAGCTGAGTAATCCTCACCATTCTAAAAAAAAAACTTTATGGCCAGAAAATCGTAGGCATTTTCAGGTCTCTAGATGATCAAACATTCCTTATAATTAAGCAAAGCGATATCTACTTGCCGGACGGGACTCCAAAAGCAGCATTTCTACACCTTCTTACCTCAAATTCAGCCCCGTGGGGGAGCGGGTTGGCCAGTCCTGCAGAATACTCTCCCGGCTTCCTCAGTCTATCGTAAGAGACGAGAAAAGAGGAGCTTTCTGTTGCCCTGGTGTTCTCAGAGCTTAAGGGGAACAGGAAGCTGATCTGTTCGTAAATTTTGTATTTGTCCCCGTCGTCATATAAGTGAAATACCCTTGAGTACGACGTTAAACACCAATCAAACAAACAAACCTCAAATTCACAATCCACAGGATAAATTTCAACAACCGTCTATGTACCCAGTTAGACCTATTGTATCAGTCTGTGCTTTTGAATTTTATAACCTATTGACATATTGATAACAACCTCGTTCCAGTCTATATTTAATAGACATTATAGTTCTTCAGGCGGCAATTGTTGTTATTGAAACGGATACACGGAGGAAAAATCTTATTGACATAGCAACGCACGGTAACAATGTGTGTTGTCAAGGTATACAGTTATACGAAACTTGATACCTGTTTGTTCATGGTTTGACCAATAACATTTTAGCACATCGATTTTATTTTATTGATCAGTTATCTGCATTGAATGGGATGTAATATATTATTGATAGGTTGGCAAGAGATCATGATTAAAAATTTATGTGGGTGAAATATTAAGGCTTCGGCCGCTTGGTAAATTCATTTTTCATTGCCGTTAAATAACTCTTCTTGTTATTTTGTTATTACGATCGAAATATAGTTCTGGCGTATATTAGCTTAAAGCAGGGGAAACAAATCTATGCTGTGTTGCTTAATTATGTTAAACTATGTACGCCAAACATGTGGAAGCTCGCTATTTATTCAACTGAAAGGAAGACAGATGGGAGTAAACATGGTTTGAATACTTGACATGTGTTATCAGATCGATAGGCGCCGCCACGTTTGACCAAAGCTATACACCTCTGCCGCGGCTTCTAAATACGCCTTAAGAACACACTATAAACTGGAATCTAAACTAGTATAAATTCGTAAATAAAATATCTACTTTCTTTGAAATGTATCTTTATTCTCTTTACGTGGAGCACTATATCGTAAAAAAAATCTTCAAAGCTGATAATTTTAACCCAGAGTTTATATGATGCATTTTGTAACCATCAAGTACCATCTAGCTTTTTAACGCAGACTGGGAACTTTGGGATAAACACGCAGTATTACAGGAAGTGACGAAGTGGCGGTACTTTTACAAGTATATCAATTTGAAAATGTGTTATGTAGATCAACATAAAATTTAGCATGTTTATTCATTTAAAAACGATTAAACTTGTTAGTATATTTATAATTTGTTTGATTGTTAGATTTGGGTGGCTGGTTTCTTTGAAAAGGGAATCGGATTGATCTATATACAGCTAAATGATATCAAAGCATAGTCCCGGTGTATTTATACAGCTGTAATTTATCTTGCTACGAACGCATAATTTAAGCCGTTACAGCGGATATCACTACATCACTACAGTTAGACATTCAAAATGGTACTAGGTTTAGTACCATTTTGAATCCGCACTACTATTTATGTAGTAATATATAAGAACATGATACTTAAGGCACAAATCAACGTCATTATGTACTAAGGTGTGGGAGGTTAGAAAGTTAATACATAAATTATTAATAAATAAGGGCTCTGCGTTATTTAGTACTAATTTGCAGGGAAAGCAGCGTACGTCCTCTACGTGACGTCACTGGTTGCACGTGATGGCCGTGGTCATAAAGGGGACGCAAGTCTTATATACTAGTACGGAGCGTTGGTGTCTTGAGACGGCGGTTCAAAAAGAAGGGATTTAATTAATTATATTGCTGACGATGTCGGGGTATGGACAGTGTCAATGACCGAGCCGGATGTCAAGCCATGTTTTGCAATACCTATGACGTCCAAAAAATGCGCCATGACGTCAACATGTCGAGTAAACGTGTCTCCTAGCGTCCTAAAGGGAACGCTACAACAACGACATCGATCGAGTTATCTCCCTTGAAAATACAAGTACAGATGGCGCTGCGCTGTGGTCATCCGGGCATTTTCTATTACATCATAAAGAAGGGTTGTTACTTATCATGTCATGGGAAGTGGATGGGTCACAACGCCCGATTAAACAGGGAGGTTTGATACCACTGACCTAAATAAAGACTGGATAGCGCAAAGCCAGACCTGTACGTCTATTGGTTGAAGTCAACTAGCTGGCCGCCATCTTACTACTCTCAAGAAGAGCGGTATAGGCCGGGTGGATCTAGCTTGCGTACGTTGTAAAAAGCTAGAATCTCCTATTTTATTTGATGATTTCTGATATTTACTGTTCATATTTATTAGAAATTATAAAATAAAGAACACAATGTACTTCTATTACGCTTACATCAGCCCGCTGTTAATATTTCATTCATATCTTTTATGAAAACAATGTCAAGTACCGTACTGATGTCAGATTGACAATTAGCTAAAGTTGAAAATATAGGCATTAAACCCTAATTAAACAAAAACTATGCATGGAATTCATGTTATTATTAGTATTATGTGGCATTCTAATTTGTAAGAAACGTTTTAAATACAAATAAATTATTAAATTATCAAATTATACTCCGAAGTCTAAAGAATTTTTTGAATTATTTGACATTTTTCAATATTTTATTTAAACTGAATTGTATAAAAACTTGGGTCTCATAAATGACAAGTCTGCTACTAATACGGTTATCAAATAATCAATTTTCTAGTTGTATTATTGGTGTTTTATAATATGGTAATTTAAAGTCATCAAATGACAGCCATTGTGATTAACATGATGATTGTTACTTGGGACAGGTAATTTTCATAATTGAATCAAGGTCATCTGGTGAGTGATTTTAAAAGTTACTTTGTAGACGAGGGATGATATGATTGTCACTAGACTAAGAGTTTGGATAATTCTCAGATAATGAGTAGATGACACAAAAAGATTCCACCAACAATTATTGTCGGCCAACTCCACACTGTATGGTTGAAGAACTGTTGTTTTTCACCGTTGAAATACATGTACTTTGTTCCTCCAGTTTAGAAAAATCAACACGCTCAAAACACAGTAGAACTTGTTTGTTTGATTGATTTGGCTATAAAACTGCAATGTGAAAGCAAATGACATCAACATTTCTGCAAGATTTTCTGGTTTACATACATCTTTGCGAGTTTGTTAAAAAAAATCCCTTCATAACTTCTAGAGGGACACCAGAATGTTTTTTTCTAACCTTAGCACAATTTGTGGAAATAAAATTTCCTCAGTCTAGGACAGGTATGTAACTGTCCTCAACTTTGCTTTGTTTTAGAGTAGGTTTAAAATTAAAATCTTGGGAGTATCCTTTAAACAGCAATCGTAGTCATGAACACGTCAGGTAGTCTAAGGTTTTGGAAGCCATGGAAAGGCTAAGAATAACATTGGTTTTTATTTCACACACTGTCAGCATTTTCTGGGAGCTTTTCTTGGTTTATTGATTCTGAAAACAAAAAATGCAAGATAGATGTCAATTTAAGCGGCAAAGTTTAGAATATATGTTACCATGGTTCTGTTACCAATTAAATGAGACTCGACAGATGAACATTCCAAGATGACATTTATTTCCATAATTAAGGGAGCTTCTCACATAGGAACATAGTTCTCTCAATGGAGGGTTGTTGTTGGTGTTTGATATGTTACAGAAAATACAAGGCGTGATTTAGGCTACATAGTGTAGAACGAACGGTCAGAAGACGGGTAGAACCAAAAGGGTAGAGCTGACATCTAAATATTCATGGTCTGACCTCTAACTAACCACACAGGTCAACGCATTCGTCATCGGAGAGGTTATGTTAACCAGCATCCGATAGGACTATTATCACAGCATACATCAATCAAATGGACGGCTTCGTGATACATATTAACATCATATTGATAGACAAATGGTTACATTATAGCATCAACAGCTACAACTATCTATAGCGTCCGATCGGCTGAGAGCATGGCTTGGAAAGACGAAGTTATACAGCAGATTGCGTCATCTATCAATCCTGCCTGAGCGATCAAGGGGACATTACCCGAAAGGAATGTGATTACCAATAACACATACGTACATACCCCTGCCCACATTCTCTCCTGCTATGGTCGTTGTCTCAACGACCACTCATACTTCACAAGCACACACACATACATACGAACGGCGCAAATTACAGATACCGGGATTTCTATTTCAAGAAAACATTTCCCTGGAAAACCAAGAACAACTAAGGATAACCAGTTTACTGGAAACTCCTTCATAAATTTGTAACAAAAACACATTTATGTTGTTGTGAAACACTTTATTTTGACTATGAATAATACATGTCAACAGCAACTTTATAATTTTCATATAGGGAGAAAAAAAACATAAAACATGCAATAAACGAAATATGTGAACTATATAATATCAATGTGATAGCAATTACTGAGGTTTATCAGTACATGGAAACATAAGTTTGCCTGCTTCTTGCAGGCACTCCGGAACTCCGGAAGCTTATTCTAAGATTGCTTCTTGATTGGTGAGATTAGTCTGTGGAGACAAATCTTCTACGCTGTCTCTCTGTACTAGGGGTATGTTTCTGATAACCTTCAGATTTCGGCTGATGAAACAAGTTGGAATGCTTTGCAGCTGTTGTTCTATGACTACGCCGAATATGTGGCTCAGCAGCGGGTGTGGTTGGTGAACCTTCTAAAACTGTGACTGGATTAAAGTCTTCAACGATCACAACTGCTTCATCATCAGACGAGCTATCATCGGATGACAGAACTGTCTCATCGGTACATGATGGTATCTCAGGATCTATGTAATCGTCGGCTACCTGAACAACTGGACATGGTCGCAGTTCAGACCTATGGATGAACTTTTGTGTTCCATTCCCATCTGTTGGTTCAACTCTGATAACAGGTAAGTCTTCTATGATTTCAACTACCGTGTACACCGTTTCTTCCCACTTGTCTTGGATTTTGTTTCTACCTTGTATTCCTCGGTTTCATTTAAAAACTCTTTGTCCGACTCTTAGTGGTGTACTATTATCTGTCTTCTGTGTTAATGTTTTATGTCTCTCAGCGTGTGTCCAAATGTGCTCCCCTGCTTTGCGAGGATCTCTTCCATACAGGTGATAATAAGGCGACAGTCCGGTGGTTGAATGTGGAGAAGCATTGTACATGTAGACTAGTTCAGGTAAGTTCTCTACTCAACGAAGTTTTTTCTCTGGAGACAGTGTCCTGAGCGAATCGTGAAGTGTCCGGTTTCCCTGAGGTGCGAGATTTCTTTATACCATAGGTAGAACAAAGTTGTTTAATTAGGTCAGCTTCAAAATTCCTGCCTTGATCCGAATGGATTCTAAGTGGTATGCCAAATTTGAAAAACCTCTCATTTACCAATATTTTCGCCGTTGTCTTTGCTGTTTGATCCCGAATGAGAAACGCTTGCGATTTTGTAAACACATCTGTTAAAACTAACACGTTTTCCCTCCCATCTGAACTCGGTTCAAGTAGGGTGAAATCCATTTCTAAAATCTCCAATGGGCGACTTGCTTGTAGAGATCCTTGTGTTATCCTGATACCAGGTTGAGGCATCTTCGCAAGAACACAACGTTCGCAGCTCCGACAATAGACTTCGATCTCCGACTGCATTTTAGGCCAATACACTTGGTCCCTTGCAAAGGTTAAAGTTCTTTCCATTCCTTGGTGTCCAGTTTTGTCATGGATTCCTCGCTGAATATCCGACTTATGCTCTCTGAAATTATTGTTTGTAACCTTGATCCATTTCTGTGGTCATGAACTCAGCGACACAAGACTCCATCGTTGTCAAATGTAAGTTTTTCCCATTGTTTCAGCAGAAGACGAAATTCAGGTGATTCATGCTTCGGTCTTCAGAGGTGGGTTTTCGTTGACTGTTCAGGAAGAACATCATTCTGGAAATAACCTTATTCTTTTTCTGCCTCTGTGAAACCTCTGATCTTGAGAGAGTCGGCATGGCCGAAATAGTGTTAACGACAGCAACACTTTCCGATTCATGTTCAAGAACATCACCTAATTGAGTTTGGAAATCAATTGGAAGACATGTCGTACCTGAAACGTGTGATAAAACTGCTGTTACCTCATCTGGAAAATCAGGTCTCCGGGATAAACTATCAGCAATTCTGTTGATTCGTCCGGATCTCAATTTAACTCAAAATTGAACATAGCTAACTGTGAAGCCCAACGTTGCTCAACACCCCCAAGTCGTGCTGTACTAAAATGGCTTAAACGGTTGTTGTCTGTTAGGACTGTAAATGTCTGTCCCATGAGATAGTCTTTGAACTTATCGCAAACAGCCCATTTGAAGGCCATCAACTCAAGTTTTATAGAGCTATAGTTCTGTACATTCCTCTCAGTTTGACGAAGTTCTCTGCTGGCGTACGCTATGACACGCAGTTTATCGCTTTGGGTTTGCGATAGCACGGATCCTCGCGTCAACCCCAACTAACAGGGGTTTCGTGAAGCCAGCAAATGCCAATATTGGCGATTCCGTTAGTGTTCTCTTGATGTTGTTAAACCATGCCTCAAACTGTTTACTCCATACAAACTTGTCTTTGAGACCATTAGCAACCGCTGTATGAAGTGGAGCTGCCATCTTTGCGAATCCGGGGATGAATCTACGATAGTAGCTGGTAAGCCCTAGAAACGACCTTAATTCTTTCGTTTTACAAGGCGTTGGCCATTCATTTACGGCTGTAACCTTCTCAGAGTCCGTGGAAACGCCATCTGCCGAAATAATATGACCCAAAAAATTGACTTTCTGCCTAAAGAAATTACATTCGCATTGAGCTTCAGTCCATAGCTTTTGAGTGGATCAAAAACAAATTGTAAGTATCTCAGATGTTCTTGAACAGTGTCTGAAAAAACAATAATATCATCGAGAAAGACAATGACGGTCTCCGATAATTGATCTTCCAAGCAGTACTGCATTAACCGTTGGAAAGTTGCAGGAGCATTCGATAACCCAAAATGACATCTTTGTGTACTCAAACAGGCCCATAGGAGTGACAAAAGCGGTTTTGTGGATGTCCTTCACCTCCATGGCAACTTGATTATATCCACATACCAGATTAAGTGTGGGAAACAACCGCAAACCTGAAAGAGTAGCGAATGTCAGGCATGGGAAAAGAATCCCTGCTAGTTTTATCATTCAAACGGCGATAATCAACCCATAACCCGAGTGACCCACTTTTCTTTCTAACTAGGACAATGGGCGAGGCATACGGACTCGTGTTGGAGCGTATTACCTTCTTCGCAAGAAGCTTCCTAATATGATCCCGGACTTTAGCATACTGTGATGGTGGAACCCTTCTATAATTCTGTTCAACTGGAATATCATCCAATGTAGGGATACTTTGTTTAATAACGTCAGTGTATCCTAAATCATCATCCGATTGAGAGATCGTATTTACTGAAAAAGTCATTAACTAGTACGTTTTGTCTAGGAATAAGTCGATCAGTACCAATGTCAATGCTTGGTTTAGATGTCAATTCTTCAATTTCATCATGGACCACCCCTGAAGCATAAATCATTTCTTCTCTTTCACCTACAGAAGTAAACTTAAACTTCTGATCACTGACGACAGTATCGAGCCTATGGATAACACTAATGCGTGCTCTTGGCTGCAAATAAAAATCTTCATTGCTATAATAAACGACATTGACCTCATAAGGACCGACTTCAGGAGTCTTCGTAACTGTGTTGGTCAGTATAACGTTGTCAGGAATGTGGGGTGAATTATAACGTAGAGACTCAATTACTACCAGTTCGAGAACAACATCTCGCTTTCCAGTAACCTCAACAACTGTGATGGACAACCACCGGTTTACATCCAGCGACTCCAAGAACATTCTGTTTTAAATTGTTGTCCTTAATCCATGATCCACTGGAACAGCTCTCGATCACATTCATTCCACATATACCCGGAACATCTTTGTTCATATCTGAGTCTTTAGTTATTAAAATACCGCGACGTGGTATTTCTTCACCATTAATCACCACATCGAGCTCCACATATCCTACATACGGCAATTTAAGACCACCCGCTCGAAGTGATTTCTGCAGAGTCAAAATATTTGTTAAAAACAGATCCAAAAGTGTTGATACTTGGGATCCTGTATCTACCGAACAAACAATACTTACCCCACCCATTTGGACGCTAATCACAGGACATTTACCAGCTGTCCGTGCCTCCATCGATCCTTGCTCCTTAGGTTCAGACTTAACCCTGTTGACTGATGCTTCACCTTTCAAATTCTTTTGTGGCTTCTCCATGCAGTTTCTGGCGAAATGACCCACTTTCCCACAATTGTAGCACTGACAAGGAATACCATTTCTATTACCACGCCCATTATTGTTCCAGATTCTTAACAGTGTCTTGAAGAGCTTTAAGTTGTTTTTGATTATCTTCAAATAGGATCAAGAGTATGTCGAATTTAGAATCATCGGACTTTACTTCAGCAACTGCTCCATTAACTGTAGGCCGTTGCCTAGGTCTGGCAATAACTTGGGTGCTTCCCTCCTCCTCAGACCATTTAATGGCCGCCTGGCGCAATTACAGGAACGATATATCCGGAAACTCTCTTAAAATCCTCTTCAAGTGTTTCCTCAAAGCAGAATCTCTGACATTACTACTAAACTGACCATTAAGAGTAGTGTCCCTTTGGGGTACGCAACGTTTGTCCGCCCCGATAACCGTATCTAATAACTCCAATAAACATGGGAATAACTACGTACGATCTCATGAGCCTTCTGTCGACGTTCAAAGAAATTACTTTGTAAGGTTGAAACGGGCTGTGTATTTCCAAAAGATTCAAGCAATACGTCTAAGATCTTCTCGGGATCTTTAATATCTCTAGGATCTCTATACCTAACTTCTCCCCTAGCTTGCCCCTCTAGATGACTAAGAATATAATAGACCTGTTTGCTGGCGGGAAACGACCGAGTTTTTAAATATGACCGCATATCCTCGATCCAATTTTCTACTTTAGGATTCGTATCACTAGTAGGCCTACCTGCAAAGTTTTAAAACTTCTTGGCGCACTCCTCGTACCATAAGTTCTGACTGTTCAGATAACTTTTAACTAAGAATTTGGGATGCCTGTCTCTCTGCATTTCAGCAAGCTGTGCTTGAATTTCCTCCATTTTAAACTGTGGGATATAAATTTAATTTAACAAAGAAATCGGGGCGTATATTTAAACGGCGTCACACATCGAACGACAAAAAACGCATTCGCAACATCAATGTTCGGACAGCGCTTCGTATGCGCTTATACTAGTACTACGCTGCTCATTAAACATGATTGTACCTCATATACCATGCACGTTCCACATACACAAACACCATGTGTTCAACTTTGTTTTCTGCAAACCTTACACATTTACTACACACTTATTGACTTACAAGTGTTCCACCCATGCACATACCAGTGTTTGTTTTCTTTGTGGTTTCAATACTGTAATTAAGCATCAGGCAAGGTAGATAATGGCAAATTTTACAAAATTTAGCAAAAATTTGGTTGATAGACCTATTTAGGTAAACAAAAATATAGCCAATCGGACACTATTTTAGATGTATAATTTCAAGCGAGAGAAAACCTGCTACAAATCAACCATATGGAAGTCACAGTCATCTCAAAGGACATCTTCACATACCAAAAGACTACAGGGCGACTCGAACTATCAGCGCTAAACCTCACAAAATTACTGGGCAAATACATACACATTGTGCATCACAACTTTTCATGTCCCAAAGATATTTGTAGTTTTTACAATATACAGTATGACTTAACTTGCTGGTCCCCAGATTTGTTGAATACACAATCATATCTAACTTTAAAATAAAAAATAAAAAATATGTATGCTAACATACAGAAAATCTTTTAATGTAAATAGATACTTGGATTATACTTTGTAGGACTTTTCTTTATACTGATTATGTGAACTTTCACAACAAGAAACACCATGTAGGCCTACGCTCAGCATAAACACTGCTTCTGTTTATAAAGACCGCTTACTCTTTATGTGTTCTAAAAACAACAATTTCAGTAAAATTATTAATTTCCACGAACTTGCGCAAAACTTACGTATTTGTTTGAAAAAATGCTATTTAACTTCACAACCTATTACTAAAATATTACCTTTTTCAATTAAACCAACTCATTGAACAAGGGTGTGACTTTTTCTTAATTAACCTTTAATTGGTCTATATTAATTTATGGTACAGCTTTTCTTTTCTATATATAATACCCTGTTCCTCAATATATCAACTCATCAATACATCAACTCTACCCTTATTACCAGAATATCTTCTATGTGACTTGAAACTTTCTCCATCCTGTCCACGACGCCAAATTGTTACCATGGTTCTGTTACCAATTAAATCATCGTGACTGCGTCCTTACGCCGTAAATTAGTACTAAATAACGTAAAGCCCTTACTTATCAAGTACTAAGGTGCTAACCTCCCGCATCTTAGTACATAAAAACGTTGATTTGTGCCTTATCATGTTCTAAAATATTAATACATAATTATGTAATAACTAATTAGTACATGATAACGTTGAACCCTTCCTTATTATGTAATAGCAAATGATACACGAGTTACCCTTTCTATACTACTCAACTGCGCTATATTTTTTATTTTTAAAGCCGTTCTTATCGATTTTTCTGAAATGGGTTTTTTCTTGCCGAGACAAGATAAAATAGAATAAGTGGGACAAATATAGGTAAGTCGCTAATCAACCTAACGCCGGTAAGCACCAGGCATTATAGGCTCAATCTGTTACGTGATTGGAGTTCATGAAACAATTCGTGCTGAATAAACTTAATTGGTGATATTCGCATACACCAATGCAATCACTGTTATCGATTATCACGAACTTCTTTAAACCGACACAACATTCATTATACCTCGCGGTAATGACAATCAGTGCGTAATTTTAAGAACGAAAATAAAGTATTCTTGCATGTATTTGAAATGTGAATGGTAAATGAGGGGCAAGCCATATTTGTAGCTAGGGGGCAATTTCTTCTTCTTCTTTATCTGTCTACATTGTTATATTATCATAAGTGTTGGAAGACCACCCAACAAGGGGTGGGGGTGACTTTCACAGCACAACGAGGCAAGGGTCCCTGGGCCGTCTAGGCCCCGGAAGCCCTCGAATTCTACACAGCCGCATGCGCGTTCTGGGCGCCCAGTTTCAAATTTTAGCTCGCTATATGTGACGATATTATTTGTCTGAGAAGATTTTTTCACCAGATCTGTTATTTGTAGTGATTCTTTTAAAGTTGCTTAATTCACAGGCGCTGTCAAAATGAGAAGCTCTCAGGTTCTACACTGCCGCAGGCGTTTTTTTCCCACCAAACATGTATAAAACTAATATTTACTAGACAAGTTTCTTAATATATCTTAATCTCGCCTTGTTTAGATTTGTGTTTCTCTTGTGTGCTATAATAGTTTTAATATGACTTTTGATGTCAGTCTTCATCAAAAGTCATATTAAGTCCTGGAATCTAACCCACGAACCTCAGAGTCGGGCACCGAATCGCCAGCAGTAAATGCCGGCCATCTAGAAGGCCGGGTGGCTGATTGGTCTTGGTGGCCGGCATTTACTGGTGGCGATTTGGTGCCTGACTCTGAGGGTCGTGGGTTCGATTCCCGGACGGGTATCAGCCTGCACAAGTTTCTGAACTAGAATCCGTTCAAGTTAAGAAAGTGCTATCCCAAAATAAGGAAAAGACTGAAGACAAAATGCGCTTCGCGAAAATTACAATATATACTCCACACTATATAACATTATACATTTTGTATTTATTGACTTTATTGCACATATAAATGACACAATACATATTAAACAATAAATATCAATATATATGATTATTGGACGGAGGTTTTTTGTGACCATATAAGTTATACATGTATTTATTAGAAGCTTGTTGGGTTATTCGAGTTATAAGCACAATAATTATATGGATTCCAACTTCTTTATTAACTGTTGAAATTTACATATAATAATACATATTATAGCACGCAATAAACATCACATTATATGTAACGTACATTTACTCACAATGTAACACTGAAGATAAATCAATATTATTGCTTTTTTTGTCACCGAATACCAGGTTGATATAAAATAAAATAAAAATATAGCCCGATATGACACACTTACCTAATATATATGGTATATACAAATGTTCTTTTCCAGAATTAATATTCCTCCTCACGTGAATACATAACACACAGTATGTGACAGGCTGATATTTCCTAAATATGGATGGGGACCTCTACTAATAGCCCCCCCCTCCCTCCCTCTACACACACACACACACCCTGGTGTCATATATACACGACCATCCGACTATCCAAATCCATGTTGTTAAGTATGCAATGAGGGTAAAGCTGCTATGTCACTAATTCTGTAGGCCAAAACGAGAAAATCACCTGGCTGAGATAAATACATTCGGTCGTTTTTAACTCTCCGACCATTTACATGCATTAGTAAGAACACGTTTATAATGTGTTCAGGTGATAAAGCATAACAAACAACGCCATTAGAATGTCTTCAAGTGACATAGCATAACAAACAACGCCATATAGAATGTGTTCAAGTGACAAAGCATAACGAACAATGCCATTAGAATGTCTTCAAGTGACATAGCATAACGAACAACGCCATTAGAATGTCTTCAAGTGACATAGCATAACGAACAACGCTATTAGAATGTCTTCAAGTGACGTAGCATAACAAACAACGCCATTAGAATGTCTTCAAGTGACAAAGCATAACGAACAACACCATTAGAATGTCTTCAAGTGACATAGCATAACGAAAAACGCCATTAGAATGTCTTCAAGTGACAAACTACCCTAAATCACCCCCAAATACGTCCATAAAATTGCTATTTTAAAAGCTATTAAAAGGACCTGGAAAGGCAGAAGATTAGAAAGCATCAACATTTGTCAGAAAACATAAATTTGTTCAAATACATGGTGTAATATTGTCATAACAACCAAGAGGTTAAGATTTGTCATGGACGAAGTTGGAGGTGATTTAGGGTGTACACGATTAGAATGTCTTCAAGCGACCTAGCAAACCTAACTATACGCCATTAGAATGTCTTCAAGCGACCAAGCAAACCTAACTATACGCCATTAGAATGTCTTCAAGCTACCTAGCAAACCTAACTATACGCCATTAGAATGTCTTTAAGTGACATAGCATAACGAACTATACGTGATTAGAATGTCTTCAAATCGAGAAAGCATTACGCACTTACACACATAGACTTTGGCGGAGATCCCTTCAATACATAAGGGCTTATACCAATCTAATTAAGATCAGATATTAAAAAGGCTCACCGTGTTTTGTCTGTCGGTATATTGGGAACTAACGCAATCACTCTTCTTAAACTGTCTAATTAGGCCAGGCTTACTGGCGTTCACGAATGATCAAATTTTCAGTTGTCCAATAAAAACACAGATGACACGGGGCTGTGGTAAACACCGCATTCAGCCAAAACGATCCGAAGTCGTCCGATTTTTGTCCCTGTAGATGTTGTAAGTCACATGTGGTAAAAAGGGGGAAATTGTAACTCCACCAACAGTTAATTATTTGATTTATGTTTGTTGATAGTGCGCGTATCTGTTCATCGTGTTAAAATACGCAGTCGGTAAACTTCGGTTTGTTGGCGAAAATCGTCGGCTTTTACAAAACAAATTTGAGAAGCGGCCCTGTGATTGGTCAATTTATGAAACCAATAAACATTGTAAGTAGGGTGATTACGTTAGATCACAGTATAGCGACAAACAAAACACGGGGAGCGTTTTTGAGATCGGATTTTGTTTAGATTCGGGCTTATACCCGACGACCGGAGCTGCCTTGTGAGTTACCCTTTATCAGGCTGACTTGGCCGATACAGAAAAACAAAACTTCAATCAACGTTAATCCTTCATCGAGAGCGCTCTTAGTAAAAAATAAACCAAACCCACACGAACACCTTTAAAGCCATACAAAGGGATGTACGTAATATGGCATCACACCCATATCAATGGAATTTCTTTACTTTTTAGAATGGTCTAAGTAGGATACCCGCTATAAGACCAGAACGACATTTACAAGGTCTGATTTACTTTACTCAACCAACATAGCGACTTTCAATCACCGATGCAGGTATATAAAACTATGGATAATCGTGTGACTCTTTATTCCATTCAGTAGGAAGAAAACTTTGAATTTTTGGGACTATTGCGTTGTTGATCGCTCAACAGCAATATGCAAGCTAGATACTCACATATCTGATAAGACCTCCTTTGTTGGACAACAAGGTAGAAATGTTATTAGCTGGTAGACCTTTTGAATAGTGATTCAGAAAATGTGGTATACCTCATAACTTGTAAGAAGTGTCAGAAACAATATGTGGATGAAACCAAAAATCTCATTAAGAGCCAACAATCATTTTTGAGTTTCATTAGAGTAAAACTCATATCCACAATAACTGAACCTTTTTCTCTCCCTGATCATTCGGTTAAAAATCATTCTTAAATCATGCCGATTAAAAACCATAAATTATTCCCTCTGAAGATAAAGCCAAACAGAAACGTTTAGAAAGAGAAGCTTATTGGATTGAAACTCTTCAAACGTTGTATCCATTGGGTTTAAAATGGTAACCAGGAAAATGGTATCATTCTATAGGAATATCAAAATGTTGTACCTAAAATGTCTATTCCTCTCTCAAAAAGACACATCACAGCATACAGGAGAAAATAAATCTAAATTACCTACTGGTTAAGGCGAAATTTCAGTAGTACACAGTGCGCAACTCAGGTATTTTTTGCTATTATATAATAAGGAAGGCTTCTACGTTATCAAGTACTAATTATTTTGTACGTTGAGGATCGATCGATCACCCATGACATATAATACTTTATATACCGTGCAAATGATCTTTACTGTATCTCGAGATGTCGAGGTTATCCATAACAACTCGATATTAAGATCTACTTCAAAACCTTTCTCTGGGAGTTTTCTAGAACATGAGATGATTCTTTGATTGTAAAACAATAACCGGTTCCATTGTGATTGTGATTTAGAAATATATTATCAATAAAATGTTATGAAACAAAAATGTATTATTCATCGTGTTGTGTTAAGCATATTAAGGAAAGAATATAGAAAGTACACCAGTACGAACAAGACCTGATTCCTAAAAACAATTATCTCAAATAGAAATATCTATTGTATATATGAGCAATTAATTGGGTCATGATTTCCACGCAAACTGTTGATCCCCAACTTCCACCCCAACCCCGCGGGCTGTAAGTGGCATGTCTGTTCCGTGTACAGCTTGTACAGAATCTCTTCTGGTCGTGTACCGATGGAAGTCTATTATTTCTTCCGGCGACGGATGGGGGCTGGTTCCAGCAGGGATGACCTCGTTGTTCAATATCCTATCACGGTCTGCACTCCGACCTCTCAAGCTACTCGGATGGACGATGTTATTATCTGGTACCGCTGCATTCTTTGGTTGTTTCTTCTTGCTGGAAACGAAACCAGGAAGTGGAATGACATTTTCCTTACATGTGAAGTTTTCTACTTTTTGAACCATTAATAATGGTGACCACATTTGACCTTTTTATTGGCTTTTTGATTAATCTATTAATGATAGATGAATATTGAAACAATAAAAGGCCTTTTCCGGGGTAAACTGCATGGCTGACCTGTATGTCATTTCTGTGCATGCTGGATAAAGGTTTTCCAGCCACATGGCTCATCTCCTTAAGAAACACACATGCAAATAAGCATCAACAAAATGACACCAGTAACATATATAATGCCAAACATTTTAAGAGGTAAATATTCATGTTATATTGAGACAAAGAATAGTTCTTGTTCGAAGAGACAAAGCTTTTTGATTATGTTTATGCATAAAAGAGAGCTAGTTTCCGGGATTAAAGATGAACCTGTACGATTAAACTAATTACCGGGATTAAAGATGAACCTGTCCGATTAAACTAGTTCCCGGGATTAAAGATGAACTTATTAACAATTAAACTATTTCCCGGAATTACAGCTGACCCTATACAATTAAGGCACAATATGAAAAAGATGAACGCATATACAATTAAGCTATATTCTTTGATAAAAGATGAGCTTATATGATCAAGATATATTTATCATGCAGTATAAAATATTAACATATACAATTAAGCTATTTTCCGGAAAAAATTACCGTATAACATTAAGCTATTTCCTGAGATTAAAGACAATCCTGTATCTGCAGTCAAGCTTTATATTCCGGGATATAAAGAATGGAATCTATTCAATTGAGTTATTTCCTTGGGCATGTAGTATTGTTGAGTAGCCGTTAAATCAAAACGCTCAGTTCAGTTTAACATCAAACATATATTTTCATCCGTTCTATGTAAACCAGTACATTTGTTTTCTAACCCACATTCCAATTCCCTGGACTACCCGGATGTCCGTAGAGAGTAATCTTTATTTCGTTGGACACTAGAGGGCAGATCATGAGCCTATGTAATTAAGAAATTTAATTTAAGGGAACATATAGTAATGTATACAATTAAGTCTTTTACCGGGGTAAATATGAACCTCTTTTATTTAGCGATTTAGTTATATGGAGGGAAAACATTGAAGTATACAATTAATCCTTTTCCCGGGATAATATATGAAGAGTTCAGACGCAAAAGCCGATAACCGCCATCTTGGTCAAATTTCAAGTATACCTACCACGTTTCAGGGCATACCTTCCCCTTAATGCCTGTAAAATCATGTTTCTTGAAAAAGTCAATATAGCCTATCTGTTGGGCATTGAAATATAACGATTTATTTCAAACACTGGCAAGCGACATTCAGTGGATGAACGGTTACGTCGTCACGGTGTTGCTATAAAAAGCAAGTGTCGCTTGTCGTCGTTTATCGGCTTTTGCGTCTGAACACTACATATGAACCTCTATAATCTAGCAATTTCCCGCGATAAAACATTGACGTATACAATTAAGCTTCTTCTCAGGATAAAATATGAACCTACGATAAAGCGATTTTATTCTCGGGATAAAACCTTGATGTATACAATTAAGCCTTTTCCCGGGATAACAGAGGAACCTCTATAATTCAGCGATCTCCCGCGATATTAAAATGAAGCTATAATTAGGCAAACAAAGTATGAACTATTGCTCTGGATAAAATGCCATTAACAACAGCGAGAATTGTCTAGAGAGTACGCTCTCGAGAGAACATGCTTCTGGTCACCTCTGAGGTCGTGGGTTCGATTCTCGCGGACCGTATTTCAGTTTTTATGCCAGCAACCAGCGGAAGGTCATGGGTTTCCTGGGTTAATTTGCTCCCCAGTTTTCCTCCCACAATAATGCTGGCCAATGATCTGTAATTGGGATTTAATCATGTTTATGTAACATCGAATAAATAAATAAAAAATAAAAAAAGTTAAAAATATTGAACCCATGGATGATGTTGTCATAAGTGACTGATGAGCTAGTGAAGGATAGATCTTGGCCCTATAAATGAACTTATTTATGGATAACAACTTTAAATCTCACCGTTTTATGATCGAGAGGAATTTGTCTTTGAGCGTTTTTTCTGAGGAACAGTAGCTGATGTCTAACCGGAAACAAACTACCAGTATAATGATCACCAGTAGTACAGAAATGATCGATCCCCACAATGTCATCTGTTCGACCCTGCAAAAACATAAATACTCAACTGATCTCATGTTTTGTTGGCTTAGATATGTTTGTTTGTTTGTTTGTTTGATTGGGGTTTAACGTCATACTCAAGGGTATTTCACTTATATGACGACGGATTG
>JARDVA010037809.1:0-12582 GCA_030265315.1 Mopalia swanii
ATTGGATATTTGTGGATTGATCGTTATAAACATTGGTCGAATTTAAACGTCATAGACAATTGAATAGTTATCGGAATACTATATAGCTGTCGCTACAGCTCTAGTTTTTGTTGTTGTTGTGATTATAACTGCAACATGTTTTATTTTATTCTTTCTGTATATTTAAAATGGTTGTGAACAAGTCTGTAAACGACCCTAAAACCACAATTTCAAACAAAATCCACCTTCACATAGAGTCAACTACTAGCTGTTGAACTGAGCAGATCGCCCCTTTTCAGCCTTATATAGTTACGTATTGTATCACATTTATTTGAATTTACTTCATTGATCTGTGTTGTATATAATATTTGTGTACACACCTAAATTGTTTTTCATTTGATTTCTTTTTTTTTCTCTCTTTTTTTTCATTCGGTCTCTACTGTCGATATTATATCCCTGTATAGTCTGTATAGCCTTATATTACTGTACTGTAAATATCTATTGTGTATGTAGTGTTGAAGCACATGTTACTCTGCACTACTAACAATAGATTCCGGAGTCGCCCTAGGCGGTTGTTAGGTTAATCCGCTCTCTTTTTAGTTAATAGCTATTGTGTACTTTGTTTGTGGTGTCTTAATAGCACTGCACTTGTAAATAGAGTAGGATTTTGATTGTACAGTGGATGATCCGTCATGCCTTGCGGGTCATCAATTTGGTCCATGGGATCATCGGGCTCTGTCTCTGATGTGTCGGACATGGAAGCTTCCACGGCTTAAAATCTGGTAAATAGCCCTCAGACCCTGCATCTTATCGCCCTATTGCCCTCACATCATGCCTTTGTAAACTTATGGAACGGTAAGTTAAAAACAGACTTGTGTGGTACCTAGATAAACATAATATAAGTTCACCATATCAGAGTATACGTAAGTCACTATCCTATAAATCGTAGTTGATTGCTGTTATAGAGAAAGCATATGATATGGTGTGGCGCGGGTGAGTCTTTGTTAAATTTGGGGATATGGGTATCGGGCGGGAAATGTTTGCATGGGTTAGAACGTTACAAGTTCGTATTGGCAATTGTCAAATACTCAATATTGCAAATGGCGTCCCCCAAGGCAGTGTGATTTCGCCGACATTATTCTTCATTATGATAAACGATTTACCTGTTTCTATTAATCCTAAGTTATCCTGTTCTTTATTCGCAGACGACAAAGCAATCTGGTTTTCTTCAAGATAATTTTACTCGGTAGTAAAATATATACAGGGAGGGCTAAATGATGTTGCAAAATGGGCAAGGAACTGGGGATTTCGATTTCCTGGGGTTAAATCTGAAGCGGTGTTATTTATGAAATGTTCAAACTCGTTTAAATACCTCGGTATACATTTAGCTTACTTGGAAGATTTATATTGATTATTAATACCAAAATTGTCACTCTTCGCTAAATCTTTTGCGTTGTGTGTCATCCACTGTCTGTGTGTGTGTGAGGGGGGGGGGGGGGTAAAACATGTCTACTTATTTGTTATCGTGCCTTAGTACGATCTTGTTTAGATAATGGCTGTGACGCATACAATTCTGCCTGTAATTCCACCAAACAGCACCTAAACTCGACCAAGTACCAGCGCCTGTGCACTGGATCAATGGGGTTTACTCAAGCCAATGTACTTCAGGGGATGTGCGGGAATTCTCTCTTGATGTACGTCGACAGTCTCGTACTTTGAAATTTGCTTTAAAGCTAAAATCATCTGTCAGAAACTCTGCAAATACTGTTTAACAACCTTCATTTCATGATAGTTTATTCTTCGATATCATAATTTGTTTACTGATTTCTCTCAACCTTATCAATATTACAAAACCTATTACTCCCTTTGTTTCCACCTTGGAGTTTAGTTACACCATTCATTTCTACTGAAAATAAAAAAGCTGATAATCCTAACATCGTTAAACTTTATTCTCTGGACCACATCTCTTCAAATTGGACCTCTTATTTACAAAATTACACAGACGCTTCTATGTGTCCAGATAGTGGTCGTGCTGGTGTAGCCTACTGTGTCCCTGAACTCAAATATTCAGCATTTGATGGTATTTCGGACACAATTTTGGTCTTTAATACTGAACTGTGCTATTTAATTGGCCGTAAGCTGGATTTTTTATGTTAATGTCTTGCTGGACCCCGTGGTCGATTTTCAGAACACCTGCTTTATTTAGTCTATTATGCAGAAGAGTATAAATTTGAACCATATATATGAATATATTTCTGGAAAGCTTGAATACTCAGGATTACATATTTATGGATGTTGAGACAATCCATTTATTATTTCTAAAAATATTGCAAAATTAGTAAATATCTATAGAAAAAAATAGACTGAATTTTTCAAAGTTTATTTCTCGAAGCGCAATAACGATAAGACCCAATAGATTAGTTCTCCTAGCAGAATAGTCCTTGAACTAATAAACTGTGCCTCATTTTTGTTTTAAATTGGTTACTTCGATCACCGTTGATTTTTTTGTCTATCCCACCTTGAAAAGTCTTATAAAAATGTAAAATACAACTTTCAGAAAACGTTAGAAAAAATCAAGGAAGAACTTATAAAAAATGAGACACCGTTTACTAGATCGGATCGTGTTCTTTTCAATGTTACAAATTTGAAAATTTGAAGTCTCTGCCATGAATAGTTTTCAAGAAATCCGCCATGGAAAATGTAGTTTCTGCTGGAAACTGAAGTGCCAGAAATAGGTAATTAAAGTTTTGCGACTTGAATACTTGATCATGGCGAAGCTAAATTACAAGCTCAAATTTAACTGTTTTAAATAGAATTTCCCTTTATTTTTTTTCACCGATATATAGTTTGAATATCTAACTTTTAATCTAAGCTATAAAAAAAATTTGGTTCATTTTGAGCTCAAGGGGTCCAGCAAGACCTTAAACCTCTTAAGTCAGTCATTTTGTCGGACTCCCTTAGTTCATTGAAAGCTTAAAGACATTTTATTGGCCTAGACCTTCTCCAATTTTATTTGAAATTTTATCTATTCTTACCACACTGTTTTATGAAGGCATTGAAGTCACGTTTGAATGGGTTCCGGGACACAGTAGTATTCCTGGGAACGAGTTGGCTGATCGGCTGGCGAAGAGTTCTCTCACTTTATCTTAAGTATCGATACATATACCTACTTCTATTTCAGAAATCTCTATAACTGTTAAACCTAAATTAACAAATGTTTGGCAGCAAAGATGAAACGCATCAAACAAGGGACGATTCTTTTACCAATTCCAACCTTCTGTGATATTTGCACATACATCATAAGTTTAGATCTAAGGTTTTTACTGCTCTGTCAAATTGTATGGTACGATCAAATAGATTTGTATAATATATAGACGTGTACATATTTTACAATTTATTGAATACCATGACCGTCTAGGTACACCCTTTTCCTACCGTTACATGTACTAACATTCCAACGTCGTGAATTATGACGTACCACTTATATCGGTCTCGTCTGCTTTAATTCCTATACTATTTATATGTATATATATAAATAAATTTTAAAAAAATTGAAATATATATATATATGAGAAATATATATATATATGTAATGTGTTATATCAAGACAGCTCAATGTTAAGTTGTCACGGGGGCAAATAAGCTTAAATGTATATTTCGCTTGCATGCCCCTTCAAAACCTAAAACCAACCAACTACCTTCACATATCTTGAAAATGGATTTGAAAAAAAGATTTTTCCGAAAGCTTGAGTTCCAAAATGTATAAGGTATTTGTCGTTATTTTTTTCAATAGTTATGTGCAGTACCGTTATTCAATTAACACGCTGTGGCGAGAACACACTGTTAAATTGTGTTACAAAATAATTTTGAATGTTTTCAAACCACTTTTTAAAAAAAATTCTTCAATTCTTTTCACACTGGGATAATTCCAACTAATAATATATAGCACTCGACATGAAAAAGAGAAGACGACCTGACCTGAAAGCGACACACACACTGTGGATCTAAAAATTGCAAATATTAGAAACAAAACGATCAATTCAAATTATTATCAATGATTCATTAAATAAAACAGTTTATGATACAGACCGTCGAAACATTAAAATATTAATTGATTGATTGGTGTTTTACGCCGTGCTTAATAGTACTTTACTTATATGACGGCTGTGTTTTTCAACAATAATAGGCACTAGCACAACCAATGTTTTAATGCTGGAAAGTTAATTTTCCTCCAGTGCTAAGTTAAGACTATATCGACGCGCCACCTGGCCTTTTTCAAAGCGATGGCCAAATTCGACGCCCTCGAGCGACTAGACTCGCGTGAACCAGACCCTCGCGTTAACTTCGACCACGAACGACAACTCTCGCTTTTGGTTTGAACAAGACAAGATGGCGCGTCGTGTTTCGTTTACCGTTGACTGCATTACGTATGGAGCCGAGCGAGGCAAAGTAAGATTAAAAGAACCGGCATGTTGCAAGAAGGACTCCTGCATCGGTATAGATAAGGTAGGACACGTGGCTGTAGTTACTTGTACTGGTTTTCAGGGGCCGATCGAACTCAGGATATTTGAGCATATGACGAAGATGAGCAATAACTAGGTATTATTTATAAGGCTATTTCTACAGGTGTTTATGGAAAACCCATATAAAAAAATTCTTTCGCAAAGACTCCAAGATTATCTTTGATACAATATTTTAACGTAAAATCATCAATCAGTCGACTCTTAAAAATTCATACCCCCCCCCCCCCCCGCCCACACTGTGACACACATCCCCAAACATGCCACTATTTATAACATATAAATTGCTCTACTGTGGTTGCTGCTATTCTCAAAAGTTATTTCCATTAATTCCCAGTAACCACCTAACAGTATAAGGCACTATAAACACTACACACATTATTATTTTACTTGTTACAATTTAAAAAATTACTACTTTTTAAATAAAAGCTCAAATGGAAAAACAATCTATCAACGAACACATCAATAACATAGATATGTGCTTTAAATGTGATCACACCATGAACTCAAACATCAAGTGCGTGAAATGGAGATGACTCATTACAGTAAATCGACTGGAACTACATCAAAACGCCTAACACTGTCACCACCAGAAATATCTATGCGGATTTAATCACATAAGCAAGTACAGAAATGTCACAATTAAGTCTACAATGTAAAAAGCCGTCTTACATTGACAGTTGATTAAATTGTCAAAAGAAATTTCGAAAGAAATAATGTATGTAACGTGTTTAATAATTACTCGCCAGGTCTTTCGTCGTATTGAATGAAAGTTTTCAATACCTATCTGAAGGGATAGCTTATTGCCACAGTGATTACAAGCGCCTGGTTATCATTTTTCCGAGGCATGGCGGAAAAGAATATATTCGCATTAAGCCTCTCTTCTTTTCTTACTTTGACCCCATAGGTTGACTAGGTTTTTGCTGGTCGAAGGGGGTTCGACCAGGTTTTGGCTGGTCGGGGCGACCAGGTTCTTCTAACAGTGTAGAGTATAAAACAGCTTCTTTTGTATGCCCGATCTTTACCCGAGCTAATCAGATTTGAGCTTTCTTACAATAAGACAGAGGCGGTCTCAACACAGGATGACAAATAGACTATACATGTAGGCCTAATGTACACGCACCATGTAAGTCCCATTTAGAACTCTATCGCTAGTCAGGAGTAAAAGTTTGCCTTTTTTTGTTTACCTTTCTGGAATCTTCTTTTCATATTCGTGATAATGCGAAAAGTTTAAATTGTTAAATGCGTGCCTCTCAGACTTACGCTCATTACATACAGCGGTTTTTTTTAAAACTTATATACACCTTCATTTACGCGCTGATTAATGCATAGCGTATATAGCGGGCTTCTGCCATACGCCGCTTTCGAACGCCTGTAGGCTATATCCCATCAGATGCCTATATCTGCCGTTTCGAGGCAAAACGTTCATACCAACGCTGATTGGATGACAGCAACAACTCCACATTTTCCGCGACGTGCTGAACCTTGACCTCGGCATTAGATACAAAAATGCTATCCAAACAGGCTCTATTAAACCCAACTTGATTGGCTCTTGGTATCAAGTCTCCATTGGCACCCTGTGGTGTCCGTCTCGCACTAAACATTCTCATATATGCAGCGGCTGAAATGAACAGTCAGTAGTAAATATATGTAAAAGCCGCTGCATATTGGAGCGTACTCAGACTGTGTATCGAACGACGGAAGGGATTAACGTGATTATCTCACCTCAACTGACTGCCTTGTAACGCCGATTAGTGTAATAAAAACGCGTAGTGTAATAATTATTACACTATTGCGTTGCGAACGCAGCGCTGAAATTCATTATGTTTGCAAATGACACGCTTTAAATAGTGTAATAAATATACTGTGATCGAGAAACATAAAAAAATTATATCATACTAAATATTGTCCCTGTGAAAGCTGCATATATTATTAACATTTACACGGTCACTCTTTACTTTTGAGTGTAGTATAAAGCTGGTCGCTCGCTAGACCACATTTAGTACCAGACAGTTTTTCGTGGGGCTTTCTATGTCGGCTTTTGGGTAATGTTTGGCACTAGGTTCCAACCGTATCTCGTAAACTACTAAGCGTTTTCACGAGGCAAACAAGACCTGGGTGTGGTGCGGTTGTGTGTCCGAGACCACCCTTCCCTCCCCCCCACCCCCCCCCCCCCCAAAAAAAAACAAAATACCAAGTTTCAAACCAAACCTAGGATTCCTACAGAACCTTTTGATGGGAAAGAAATTAATTTTCGGTGTTCATATATTCAATACCATCCAAACATAACTCTAGTCTTCGATTTTTTAAATTTCGACCTAGGTTTACCATGATATCTTCCTGGATATGACGTAATATATGGCTATGTCGACATGAAGCCTAATTGCATTATATAATTCGATGTGCATCAGTTGGCAGCGGAACATGAGTGTTGTTTTTGTAGTTGTTTTTTTTTTTCATTTCTGTTAAGGATCGTCTACAATATAAATTTGAGGTAGAAAGGTTTCCCTACTATGAGTCGGTAGGCGCAGAAGATCCAAGTGACTCCCAATCCTACCCCACCCACAATTCCTCCAGACAAAAATTGTTGTACTAATTATGGCCTCTGTACATTTTCAAAACATCCTTTCATTTGCGTGAGTGGTGTACCTGCTAATTCCCACTTCAATTTCATCGTCTTATTCAAAATCTGTAATTTTAAATTGTTGCCACGAATAAATTACATTGACTTTCAACATTCTGTTAATATTTTTTGTTGAGGGCATTTTTAGACGATGTATTTGACCTTCAGACGTCAAAATGCCTTTACATACAATTTCGCTCTAGTCTATTACATCTAGTGACATTACAAAATTCAAACTGACGTGGTTGCGGTTCAAGTCCGAATTTTATTACACTAAGCGGTGCGTTTTTACACAAGCAAAACATAGCGTAATAATTCTAATTTATAACATTAAGCGTTGCAATCGCACCGCTTAGTGTAATAATTATTACAGTAAGCGTTTTTATTACACTAAGCGGCGTAACACTGCCTGCTGACTATTACCGCAAACCAATTAGCGAAAGGCCAACTGATCAATTGCATGACCGTTGACGATGTGTATTTGAACTGAACAGTGTAGACATGTAGAACAAATGTTGTTGGGTGTTATAACACACATTTATACAAACAACTCACCCCCACAGGATGACCCCTACTGGAAGCCATTGACAAAGATGTGAACAAAATCTATGATGCCGACGTCAGTCAACTTTCAAAGTTAAAACTGCCGTTTAAAAAAATTTTTTTTAAATTATGTTTTCAAAAAATGAATGCAATAGTTTAAACTCTATTTCGCCTTTTCATTAAATTAAAAACAACATGTTGTTTATATAATTTATTGGGAGTAATTTTACACCAATTCAATCATTTACACACGTTAAGGCTGATTTCTCAGCTTTCGTTTCTTTCTCGTAAACTATATTTGCATTAAGTTTTTGAAATTCGGCATAGACCATATTGAAGCCATTATCTAAAAAATCCTTCATGCATTTTTTTGTATCGATTTTCGTTTTGAAGATATTTACCAAATAATAATTATTTTTTCAATACATTTTTATCAATTGCACAGAAACTAACTAGAATTAAGAAAAACCCTATGACAGTACTTTAGTTTAAATACTTATCTACAAAGACATTTTGGAAAACAAACAGGTCAGGAAAGCTAATTGCCACAGTGATTACAAACTCAAATATATTTGACGTTTTTCTTCATTAATGCCAAGGCCCGCGGCCGTGGCTTAGTGGTTAGCGAGCGCGCATACAGAAGCCAACTTCGATTTACCGTTCACAGGGTCGAGTCCGTCTGTCGACCCTCAGGTGAGTCACACGATTTGGCTCCGGCAATCGCGGGGGTGTTTTTTACTAGGTTTCTTCCCGGTTTTCCACCGTAATTAGGCCAGGAACATTGTTAAGTGGACAATCCATCGTCATATAAGTGAAATACCCTTGAGTACGACGTTAAACCCCAATCAAACAAACGAATCATTAATGCCATTATTTAATAAAATGAATGATAATATGAAATTATATTTAGAATATTGAAGTCCTCCGCTTTCTAAATATAGATGATGTTAACATAATGACCCTTTGGAAATACCCTCAAAAGGCACGAAAAGATCAGGTTCGCATTTTTTACCCATGACTAGCGGTAGAGTCCTTAACGAGTCCTAACATAATCACAGACACGTTAATTGACAGTGGTGCGACGCTTGTTTGTTGTCAAATTTGGTGTTTAAACGTCTTTCTGATAGGCTGCTTGTTTCTACAATATTCCAATTAAAATTTTGCAACGTGTTTCGTCGAATTGCAGCAAGGGTGCTTATGTGGAAGTCTCGACTTACACATTTTGACCTTTGAAATAGGAAGATGGGTTATCAAAGGGAATCGCCCCAGGCGCTCTATCCGATTAAAAATATATTCGGTTTTTTATCATTCTCTCAATAATCACTGAGAAAGTCACTGCAATATATATTGTTAGCGTTTCAGTAAGCGATTCACTGTGTCATTCGCCTGTCGTAAGATATGCTGTATCATGTATTCACGTTGGTGGGCGGGCGGAGTTTCAGCTCAATATCTTGCTTTATTTACCTGATTTTTATTAAACTTGGTTTCTAGCTACAACGTATGAAGACGAAAGTCTCAATATATTGGCTCTCTGGAATATGTCCATTGTATATGGTTAAGTCATATAATACTGATGATAGTGGACAGCCATCGATGATACAATTTCTTTACCAAATACACATACAATCTTTCAAGATTCATTCGCATATCTCTATCCACGCAATTACATTTCCAATAGGCATCAGTACAAAGGAGTACATTAACCAAGAATACATATTGATTTATAACTGTTTTTTGAAATGGCTTTGGCTTCTGCAAAAACTGTGGAAGTGACAAGGTGACGATAAACGAAGAGAAGCAACGTGCTGCATCAAAACTGCTGAAGATTCCTCCTTATCTTCAGTCTTTGACTCATCGGTTAATTAAAGGAGAGCTTTTCGTTAGCATTCTTTCTCACCATAGGACATTTTCTGGGATTTTCTTTATCTCTGAGATCAAAGAGAAGCGGGGGTCTTGGAAATAGCCAAGGCGGAGAAGACGGAAATGACACAGGTTCAATGTTTTCAAGAACATTCTTTCTTTTTTTTCAAAAATGAAGCAATTGTAACACGACTGTGGTCAAACCAAGCCGCGAACGCTGGATCAAAAACAGTTTTAAGTATGGTTATCCGGATATGCTTTAATTTTGTAGATCACTGGAGACCGAAGTTTTATCCTTCTATGGCACCAGGATTGCCCGTTTATCCTTAGAGAGACTAGAACGCTGCATAAAATTTAAGAAGAAGAATTACTCGTTTGCTTCTACTTTAAGGCTTTCGATGGCCGATGTGCGCAACCAACCCATGACTGAGCCGGACACTCGGATGGTGGACAGGGTCCAGTTTTTCTTTGTAGCGATCCCATGCTGAGCCATAAAGTATGTAAAATAGTCCAGCCTGGAGCGTGCTCGAGAACAATATATAGATTTATTAGCAGAGATAAGTTTGGATCCAATCGGTTCGCAACACCACCTTAATAATGTCGAGAGCCTTTAGACACTTAGTCTCTTAAGCCTCAATGTGGGGGATAAATCCAGCTTACTGTCAAATATCAGCTCCAAAAACTTGGTCTCCTCACAATGTTGATGGGTTTTTAGTACAATTCTGGATCGGTATGCAATTTCCTATAGTAACAGAAATGCATCCCGACAAGTCTCGGCGCAATTTCCTATAGTTATAGAAATGCATCCCGACAGTCTCGGCGCAATTTCCGATAGTTACCGAAATGCATCCCGACAGTCTCGGCGCAATTTTCTTTAGTTATAGAAATGCATCCCGACAGTCTCGGCGCAATTTCCTATAGTTACCGAACTGCATCCCGACAGTCTCAGCGCAATTTACTTTAGTTACACAAATGCACCCCGACAGTCTCTACGCAATTTCTTTTAGTTACACAAATGCATCCCGACAGTCTCGGCGCAATTTTCATTAGTTACAGAAATGCATCCCGACAGTCTCGGCAAAGGAACATTTTAAATCCATTTTCATAAGCCCATTTATCCATTTTCGTTAGTCTTTGCTAAAGTTGTCACACAACGAAGTTACATTGAGTTTTAAACGACCTCTCAAAGATGGGAGTAAAAATCGGCTCACTATGTTTGTATCACAATTGTAATGACGGGTCCCATGCAGGAGTTTAAGTTACCATAAAATATTTAGACATCAATATCTGCAATGTTATTCAAATCTACCATACATAATTTAAAAGATACACAGTTAGATACAATATACAATAAAATAACATATGTGTTTAAAAGTTGTGCAAGTCTGTAAGGCCTTTTCAAAATTTAGCGACTGTGAACCTGTCCTTAGGTTAATTACATGCTAGCAAAATACATCATGTCAACGTCATTCAAACTACTTCTTGCGTGACATGGACCTAGGTTCACCACACCTAGACTGATTGACATGTACAATGTTTTGCTTAATTGTACGACATCAACAGCCACGTCATTTTATGTAAATCCAAACTGCGCAGCTTCGACCGATCTAGGATTCGTTTTTCGACGCAAAGTGCAATCTGCTTTCTTGAACATTTAATGCACATATAAATTGTCGCCGTGTCAAATATTGTTGGAGTTAGTTAATTTGATTTTGTTAATTTAAACGAGAGTTGAAGTTTGGTTGTAATTATGCCTTACCCTCTACATTGCTGAGGGATTAAACCAGATAGCATTAGAAGTCAAATGGTTTCATAATTAAAAGTACTGACTGATAAGGTGAAGGAATTTATCTTGGTGGGTGAAACGGTAGCCCAACACCAGCGGGTGGACGTGTAATCCCTCAGTACTGTACATGGTAAGACATAATTACAACCAAACTTCAACTTTGTTGAAGTTACGTTCTACAGCACTACGGGATCTCACGAGATGTTTAAAAACCCTAATCAGTGTCAGATACAAGAAACTTTATTTAGCGTCCGATATTTCTACAGACAACATAAGCCCTGGTGAGCATTAATTCCGGCAAACAATGATAAAAATATAAATTTGGAAAAAAATGCAACAATTTATATACAAAATTTGTAAATATTTAAAGAGAATAAAGATGCTGGCATTGTCATATAAATATAATATGAAATAAATTTGGGAAGACAGCAGTTTATATACAAAATTTGTAAAAACTTAATGAAAATATAGATATTGGCTTTGTCATTTTAAAGTAATAGAGACATTTAAAACTTTTGTTTTTAAATGGGAAGTATGTACAAATATTTGATAAAATGACTATGTGATCAAAGCCAACGATTTATCGACAGAAGTATCAACTTTAAAGTGCTCTCTGGTAAACTCAGCTGAAGAAATATCCGCGTTGCGGAGTGAAAATGAACAATTGCACGATAAGTCGGAGCAATATAGTAGACGTAACCTACGTATTTCAGGTTTAAATCTGAAGAGAAATGACTCCACTGACGATGCTGTGTGTAACCTCGCTAAACAACTAGATGTCAAATTGGAAATAAGTGACATATCTCGCTCCCCAGGAAAGAAGTCAGTTCGTTTCTTACAGAAAAAGACATGAACTGATCATTTCCCGCAACAAGTTACGAAGTATGCCAAATTTTTCGTCTGTTTACATCAATGAGGATTGAACTAAAGCAAGGTATATGTTGTTCATGATCGCTTTGAAACAAAAGCAGCAAGGAAAGATAAACAGTGTTTGGTCACAAGACGGAAATCTATTCTACCGCCAAGTCGAAGGGGGAGAACGTCACCAATTGCACTCTGATTCGACTTAACAGATATATAGGCCTAAAACTTGTAAGCCCACTTCCAGGTCTATAAAGCACTTTGATATTAGCCTATATACTGGTGCAAAATTATAACTATGTAAAGATGTAATTTTTAGTTGTCCAGCTAGAAATTGATATTTCCCGTGCAATATAAACTGATGAAGACCACTAAACAGTCCAGATCGCTTCTCGCAATCTGGTAGATAT
>JARDVA010038031.1:0-12579 GCA_030265315.1 Mopalia swanii
ACAATTAAGTATACTTTTGCTAATATATATCAGATCTCCGGGTGTGACAAAATAAATTAAAACCAAAGATCTAAAGAACATTTTGTTGATGTTGCAGAACTGGGATTTAAAAAAATGAAGCTTATGACAACATCTTCCTATATCATTGCTTGTCCACCAGATCTATCAATAAAACTGTGTTTAATTAAAAGAAAACTTCAGATCTAAAGAATCTTTTCATGGCTATCAAAACATGTAACATAGTGTAATATGATCTGAGTTGTCTGTTGGAGAGAGAGTGTGTGAACTACAGTCAACCAGGATCTATGGCTTGTTAACCACTAATAAATCCAACAGGGATCAACTTCTTTGACAGGAAAATAAACCATGAATTGAGGCCACATGTAGATACTCATGAGCCAAAGACTAGGCACAGGTTGAAATACCAGCCCAGAAAAACCAACACTGCTAGATTCCATTGTCAGGCTTATTAAATATTTATCCAGTATTTTGTCAACTTGTAACTGATACTCAAACAGTACTTTGTTTGAGAAGACTTCTAAGGGCCATATATATCAGAGACTACCAGAAACTTGACTGTGATTTCGTTCACATGAGCCCTCTATAACATTTGTAGAGAAAGACAGGAACACTTAGCAATTTCAAGAAAAACATCACTACGATGCTAGAGTTCCCAAAATAGTGCTTCAATACACATATTCGTAAATATTTTATAGTCACACTCATCATTTTTACGCCAAATTGCTGAAAATAGTAGCAAATACAAGTAATGACCTATACCTTCATGTATGTAAAAGTGGGTATTCTCACAAAAAAGAAACAATCGTCCCTTTAAACGTCAGCACAGTCACATTTGGAACTGCCTTATACAAATAAACGCTGAACAACAGTTCTTGCCTCATATAGTTTAACCAAATTTTCGTGTTCCTTATCACAATACCTTTGTTGTATTTTCAGAGAACCTGTGTTTATTTGACGTGCATTTGATAATAAACTCAACTAGACTACTGACAATTGTAAACATTAAAAGTAAGGTATATAATGGAAATTTCAATTTTACACCAAAAAAACACAGTCACCACAGAGCTTGCCACAGGCTCAGGTGTTTCTTTTATTAGTTTTCAATTTTGTTTTGCTTGTTTTTCTAAAAAAATAAATAAATAAAAAATAATAAAAAATTAGGGGGGGGGGGGGGGTGGAGAAGAGTTGTGCATGATGGTTAAACATCTTTATAATTGTTTTATAAAAATTGAACAGAGTAGCAAATTTCCTTCCTTAATTGTTAATTGCTATACAGTTGATAGTTGTTCATTCACTTCAATTAGAACTGTTTAAGTACCATTCAAAACAGGTCTAACATGAAATTTTTATTGTACATGATGCCGTATAATAAAACTTATTTAATTTACTTTTGTACCTGGCCTATCTTTAATAGTGCTCAGGTAAGTGAGTGATATGTTAGTAAGTGTGTAATGAGGTCGCTGAAGGTCAACCCTCTTAGCATGGTCCACATTCCAACACCTTCTCAATTACACAGGTGTGTGCTCCAAAGAAAACTTAAACCTGACTACCTTTAACGACCATCAGTCAGATACTCAGAATTCTTACCATTATGGCAGGAAGGCATGAGAGAATTTTACAATTTAATACCACATGAAGAAACTAGATGTACGGTAGCTGACCATCAAGCATATATAGATGAGGGCCATTATATTATGGTGTGACTCACATGACATTACTACCAATAATCTCTATTATCTCTTTCTCAGCATCTTTCTGATTATTAGAAGTTCAGAACCATAATTATCCCTCTGGCTGGACAAATATAATCTACAATACTAAAGATGGAACTTTGTCCTATCAGAGTTAAACTGGAAATATACCGACAAGACATGCCCACCTTAGTTAATAATGTACCTTTCAAACTAAGCTTCAATTAACATGTAATAATTATTTGCAATTGTACCATTTTTGTTACGGTATCTATTTGTAAAGTTGATGGAAATAAATCTGTCTCGTAAAATAATTTTAATAAATAGTTGATAAAATCGCTGCAAGCCAAAACATTGAAGACATGTTAAAGTTAAATTGTTCTGAAACATTTATCTCTGGTTAAAGTATTATGTATTGTAATATTGTATGTACTTTAAATGTGTTAAAATTGGGAATTAATTTACTATATCACAGCAGTGAAAACATTTGTGTGAGAGAAAAGTGACTCATTGAAGAGCTGAAGGATCCAGAAAGGAATGTTTGAGACTGTTTGTGGCCGACGCCAGCTGAGATTGCCCTCATGTGCAGCAGGACTTTAGAGCAAATAAAACCTTGACAAAAAGACCTGGCTCCCAATCAAAAACTCAGGTCAACCAAATGAACTCAACCCGCTGCCTTCAGTGCAAGATCTCGCTATAAGAACACAACTGTCTCAGGATGAAATTTGTTGTGTTGAGATACACAAGTCTGAATCGAGCGGGGGAGGTGTGGAACAACAACAAACACACGTCTTCAACAACACTCTTTCTGTTACTGCTTCTTTATCTTCACTTCATAGCTACAAAATAGGGAAACATTTGTTCTTCTTAAACAATAGAGAAGCACCAGACACAGAGTGGAGTTTATATGCCTTTATTGCCAAGTTCTTTTATCAAATTCTGACAGGGCATTATACCTGTCTATTGCTCAGGCGCCCAGAAGTTAAAAACTCACAAAATACATTTTTGATAAAACAAAATACAGCCATAAGAGTGATTTGTGTGTGTGACATAATAGAGCTATAAGAGTGGTTTGTGTGTGTGACAAAATAGAGCTAGAAGAGTGGTTTGTGTGTGTGACAAAATAGAGCTATAAGAGAGGTTTGTGTGGGTGACAAAATTCAGCTATAAGAGAGGTTTGTGTGTGTCACAAACACAGCTATAAGCGTGTACTGTGTGTGACAAAATACAGCTAGAAGAGTGGTTTGTGTGTGTGACAAAATAGAGCTATAAGAGTAGTTTGTGTGGGTGACAAAATGCAGCTATAAGAGTGGTTTATGTGTGTGACAAAATACAGCTATAAGAGTGGTTTGTGTTTGTGACAAAATGCAGCTATAAGAGTGGTTTGTGTGTGTGACAAAATACAGCTATAAGAGAGGTTTGTGTGTGTCACAAAATACAGCTATAAGAGAGGTTTGTGTGTGTGACAAAATACAGCTATAAGAGAGGTTTGTGTATGTGACAAAATACAGCTATAAGAGAGGTTTGTGTTTGTGACAAAATACAGCTATAAGAGAGGTTTGTGTGTATGTGTGACAAAAAACAGCTATAAGAGTGCTTCACTGGTTTGTATGTGTGCCAAAATATAGCAATAAGAGAGGTTTGTGTGTGTGACAAAATATAGCTTTAATAGTGGTGTGTATGTGTGACAAAAAACAGCTATAAGAGTGCTTCACTGGTTTGTATGTGTGATAAAATACAGCTAGCTATAAGAGTGGTGTGTGTGTGTGTGACAAAAACTTACAAAATACAGCTATAACTAAGAGAGGTTTGTGTGTGTCCTAAAATACAGCTATAAGAGTGGATTGTGTGTGTGACGAAATACAGCTATAAGATAGGTTTGTGTGTGTCACAAAATACAGCTATAAGAGAGGTTTGTGTGTGTCACAAACACAGCTATAAGCGTGTACTGTGTGTGACAAAATACAGCTATAAGAGAGATTTGTGTGTGTGACAAAATACAGCTATAAGAGTGGATTGTGTGTGTGACAAAATACAGCTATAAGAGAGGTTTGTGTGTGTCATAAAATACAGCTATAGGAGAGGTTTGTGTGTGTCACAAAATACATCTATGATCTATAAGAGTAGTTTGTGTGGGTGACAAAATACAGCTATAAGAGAGATTTGTGTGTGTGACAAAATACAGCTATAAGAGAGGTTTGTGTGTGTCACAAAATACAACTATCAGAGTGGTTTGTGTGTGAGACCAAATACAGCTTTCAGAGTGGATTGTGTGTGTCACAAAATACAGCTATCAGAGTGGTTTATGTGTGAAACAAAATACAGCTATAAGAGTGGATTGTAAGTGAGACAAAATACAGCCATAAGAGAGGTTTGTGTGTGTAACAAAATACAGCCATAAGAGTGGTTTGTGTGTGAGACAAAATACAGCTATAAGAGTGGTTTGTGTTTGTGACAAAATACAGCTATAAGAGAGGTTTGTGTGTGTGACAAAATACAGCTATAAGAGTAGATTGTGTGTGTGGCAAAATACAGCTATAAGAGTAGATTGTGTGTGTGACAAAGTATTGCAATAAGAGTGATCACTGGTTTGTACATGTGAACATTGAAGAGACTCACAAAGTAGATGGACATAAGTAATAATAATAGAGACAAGAACTGATCTCTGAGGCTTGTCAAAAAATATAAGCTGATTCAATGGTTTTAATTAATCAATACCCCTATTCCCTGTTTCACTTTTGGTAAGACCAATATTTTCATACTTTTTTATTTGATCCCAACAATCAAACATTCCTCTACACGTTCATATAGCAGTCACCATGCACTTTCACAAATCCGGACCAGTTTTCAGCCAGAGAGAAGGAGGCAAGAGAAGCAGACATGAGAGAATTTTTCTGTCCAATTAGGATATAGATGAAGGAGAAGATTTGCATGCTGAGGGTAACTCTTACAGGATCTTTAACATGGCATACAAAAATAGTGGAGATTCAATAGCAGTGGCCTTAAAAAAAGCCTATGCTAACATTGGGGCATGTCTTAGGATGGTTTTTTGGCTGATCGTGCACCACAATACAGACAAGGTTTAGAAGAAATCCACTCAGAAACAAACACACAGTAGTTCCTGCACGTCACAATTGTATTATAGTGTCAAAGATTGAGACTGAAACTGAAGATATGGTGGCCGTCAACTGGTTCTCGTCATGATCAGAAAGTATAGAATAGTGACTGACCAACAAATCATTCACAACCTTACATTGTATTAGTTCACTTAAATCTTCTACATGTTGATAAACATAGATAATGGCATGGAGACTAGTTGCTTTCAACAGGCACACTTTATAATCTGGATAAAATCATGATTTCCATTTCAGGTAAAAGCTTTAAGAAATCATGAAAAAATGTTTGATAAGGCAATATTACAAGGTGAACATGGGGACACTAAATGAGAGATAACTCCGCTATCTACCTAATCCCTGCACATCTTAAAATCTGGATAACATCAGGTTTTTCATTTCAGGTAAAAGCTCTGAGAAATCATGAAAAACAAATGTGATAAAGCCTATACCAGTATTAAGCTTTCTTCTCATGGTAGACATTTATATTTATTATTATACTGATAGAAAGAAAACCATAATTTTAATGAAATTTATAAAATAATGATACTAATAGTTAGTCCAGTGATGTTTTCTGCCTACCCAAGACGAAGTTGTTACTTCGACATCTGAATGAGCACAGAATGATGAAAGTGCAAGACAATTGTTTGAAGGTAACAGAACTTAAATAGATTAAAAGGTGAAAATGTGGACACAAAACGAGAGACAACACAGCTCTCTACTTAATCCCTACTTATTATAACCCATGTACTTCTATTTCTTACACACTGGCAGTCATTATTTACAGCTTTTACCCTCGCGAAGGATAAGTAAGAAATGTCATCAATCAACGACACCATTAACTTTTACTCTTATCTCATTCTTCAACCTGACAATCCTTTCTACATCAGCAGCCATAATTCAGAAAGCTTGTCTGAGATGAACAACAACCCACTATCAGATAACTATTACATGAATAAGTATTCAGAATTTTTATATATAGATAAATAAATAGTTTGAAGTTGCACTTAGTATTCTTTTCAACTTTGTTATCATTCTTTAAAACAAAAATGCTTTCTTTTTTAAAAATGCTTTGCAACAAACTTATTCCAACAATGAATATCACTTTCAACAGTTTTAATTGTTCCAATATTACCAAGAGAAACCTCAAAACAACAAGTTATGACGCATTTAATATATTTTAATTCTTGGTAAATAATATATTTATGGCAATATAAAGAGCATGACATTTTTAGGACCTACAAAGACTTAATGCTGTTCCCCCACATGCGTGGAGACTCATCAAGGGCCGACCCTATAGTAATGATACTTTGTTAACCTTCGCAGAGCAGTTCCTCTCAACTGTTTGTTTGTTAGAATAAAGTGAAGGAAAGCCCACTTTGAAGGCATATAACTTAAACATGAGACATTTCACAGGGGCATCCCGAAACGATCTAGAAATTATCTGCAGGTCGAATTCAAGTCGGTGTTTGTGTGTCTCTAGCATAGCAGGGATTTGTAACGACTTGGGGTATGTACGAGGCTTTGTGCCCGGCATTCCAAGGTCCCGCATTCACAACGTACCTAAATGGGTCCCTCGACCTGCAACGTATACCCATAAACACTGTTATATCACTTGTAAAAAAAAAAATTATATATACAAACGGTAAATGATATTTCCATGTGGCGTACAGTCAATAAGAAATGATGCGTAAAGCAAATACTCCCGTGCAAAACCCACAGTTACCCACAAGAGTTAACAAACCCCGCTTTCTAACATAACAATGAGATGGGAAAACAAAATAGATTCAACTAGGTAGAGGTATAATGTTTATTTGTACTCACCGGCATTTGCTTGTACAGGAGTAATCCACTCAGCCCACATGCAGAAAAGTAAGAGAAGGGTTATACGGGCCGGTTGACAGGGCATGGTCCCCTCACACTGGCCCGCGACCAAAAACACCGCTCTTTATCCCTACCCGCTCTCTTCCTCTTCGACGCCGGTATTCCAATGTTACATCCTTATTGACAAGCATTCTTTACTTCTTCATCAAATAAAATCCATCATCACAATTATGCACCTTTTTTGGTATGTATCATCGCCACAAAATATACAACCATTCTTAAAAAAATAAGATAAAAACTCCTGAAACTTCTCCTGGAACAATATCGATGTTAAGCTGCCGCCGCTATACGACTGTTCCTATTCGCTCTGGTCGACATGTGCGTCGTGTGGCCAGTGACACGAGGCTCAAGAGTCTGGCCTCTACACGTGAGTGGTGCCAAATCATGAAATAAAGACTCTCTTGTCTCCGATTATCTTTAACATTAAATAACAGATCAACTTTGCCTATACCAACAAAATACGGCGTGCCTGCGAGTCCGTTTGTGCTTTACCAAAATAATATACCTTCAACATATATCGGTTAGCATACACGGAGAATTATCAAGATTCGTTTGCCCCACGATATAAGCCTATAGTGTTTAGCATTCACATTCTTTAGTCCCCGAAAGGCGTGGTTTAACCATTTGAGGATGACAATACATAAAAAGGAAGACAAGTCAACGGTGAAAGAAGGGTCTTTGTGGCACTTTGTGTGGTTTTCGTGCCTCTGTTCTTCAATGGACTCACGCGTAATCTGTATAATCTCTAACCCAATATAGGCCGTTATATCTCCACTTCCATTCCCTAATCCGCATGTGTTGTGCAACATTCAGTGATTAAGGTATTCCATGCGGATAATCCTAACCCCGTTTCAAAGTTAACAGAGGAATTTGTATTAAGTTTTTGATCTTAACGTTTCATATTATGTTCCCATGCAGCCAAACGTTTTAACGTCACTGTGAAAAATATGTTGAAACAAATTTTAATTTTGAGCGATACCGCATGCAGACATAACAAGACATAAGGCGAATAAAGTATATTAAGCTTATGCGTATACATAAGAGATGTTAGTATAAACATTTATATATGTTATCTGTTTTCTTCATTAGCATTCCGATTTTGACGTATTTCTTTATTCTCTGACGTTTTCTTGTTTATGCATTAAAAACACATCTTTGTCTTCTACAGACCAGCAATTTGCCTTCGAGTTATACCGTAACAACGACATTATATCTAGTATGCAAATAATACGAGCAGATCCAAAACAAAACACAAAAAGACCTCATGGATTTTAAACTTCCGAATTTATTGACAAGTACTGTTTCTGGGCAAACACATAAGGGTGCTTATAATTGTCTTACTTTTTGCACCGGAATGTTGCTCGTCAGAAGTTAATAAAATCCAGAAATTAAAAACCACAAACCCTTGCTATACGTGATATCACAGCATCTGAACGACCTTTCCACACGAAAACCAAAACATTCAAGTCGCAATCTTGGTAATCAAGAAACGTCGCACAATAAAGACAATGCCCATTGAAGCTAACCATGCAGTTATACCTGCAGCATACAGGTGTGATTAAACGTGTCCATACTTAACATAATAACTTTTAACCTAAAAAAATAGATATTAATTGATGATGTGATAGCATTAAAGCATACTGGTGTTTACCCACGCATGCATACCGAAACGTGATTATATAGTCTCTATGGAAAAATACCCTTTCTAAAAAAATCCCAAACAATTGTGCATTGTGTTTGGTCTCTGCCGAGTATCGAAATGCTTATGAAAATATTATATGAACGGTATGTTATATGATGCTTCTTTCGTTTTATATATATGTAAAATTTAACATTCACTTAAATAAATTAATCTTTCGTAATCTGAACTTCCTCTGATAGGAGACTTAAATTTCCCATAAGTAATTCGACACAAAGGCTTAAACGACGCTTTTATTCACTGTTACTAGCACCTGATGTTTGCAAGGATTCCAACTGAGAGGAGAGTTTGTTTAGGTCGGTAGAGCTACCAAACGGTAGCTCCTTTCACGTGATGGCACGGTGTGAGGCGACGAGTAAAACGGCCATGGTGTCGTAATAACAACTCTTCTATAGGATTATTACGTCATTCACTCTGCATGACACGCCCCGTCAATGGAGTACATTAGTTTTAAGTGAATAAAACAACATCTTTGCCTTCAACCACCTACTAAGAAAGTAGAGAAACGTGAGAAAGTCTTGTTAGAACTATTGACATAATCCGATTATAGTAATTATTATATCACTCCCTACCAGTTTCCTTTTTATTCCTGTTTATAACAATCATGGTGTCACTCCGGATACCTGTTTTCCATGTATTCATGCATGAAATTATACTTTTGTTTCCATTATAAATAAAATATAGTGGCTTATATATCCCAATCAAAAAGAATTGAAAAATAATAATAAAAATCTGACAAGCCTGTATATAAAAATTTATTCTTTGCATGTGCAACTGTCCAGCCAGCCATTACTCTTTGTTGAAGTAAAAATGCATATAGGCCGTTTCAGACCCTGAAGTTGTACCACATGTATTCTGAAAATACCCCTCTCGATGGACCGGGAAATTCTTTTTTATATTAAATATTAAAGCCGTTTCTGACTAGGCATCATGATGAATAGGGCTAATTCCTCCGTCTTAGCCCTGTCTCCCGCCTATCTTAACCAGTGGTGAAAGTTGGAAATTGATCCGCCGCTATCGTCGGCTTCTCAAATTATATATCTGAGCTTTCTCTGATTTTTTTTACATACAGTGAAAACAATGGCTAGAATTTTACCTACCTGCAATGTTTCTTTTCTGACGTTTTCAATCTTATTATTGCAAAGGGAGATAACTGGAACGTGTCAACTCAGACGAGAACCTCAAATAAAACTTTAAAACTTTAAAACTTTATTTCAACGCCAGGAAATAAAGAATTAAGGAGTTAGATTATTGAGACTTTTATCCCCAAAAAAAATTTAAGAAATCAGAGAAAATCATATATTAGTTTTGAGAGACCGGCGATAGCAGCGGATCAATTTCCAACCTTTACCATGGGTTGAGAGTAGGCGCGGGACGTAGGGCGAAGACGGGGGAATTAGCCCTATTTATTGTGCTATAGTTTGTGACCAATAGTGCGGGCACTTTCTGTCTGAATCGACGTAGTATGGGCACTTGCTATCTGTATCGACGCGAGAATTATAACATGCAAGATGCACTGAGAACCCGATATGAAAACTATACAAGTATGGATCATATTTTGAAATTTAAATATCAGATAGTCCGTGCACGTATACAGTCATAAGCCAGCCAGTTCCATTTTGATGGTTATTTAAGACATATTTTGCTATTTGTCAGTATTAAATAGGACATCGGTCGGTTGGTTCGTTTTTCCTCACTTGGAGTTTAGTTAGCCACTGCTGAAGTCCGAGAACATACTACACAAACCACCTTAACATATTCATCGTTAAGCATCGTTCATCGTTATGCATGGATTGATTCAAAATTTTCCATCTGTTTTGCCTTCAGCCCCAAATTAATTTGTGTACGACATGCGCTCGGTTACGCTGTGTCTGATGTGTATATAGATACGCTCGGTTACGCTGTGTCTGATGTGTATATAGATGACATGCGCTCGGTTACGCTGTGTCTGGTGTATATATATAGATGACATGCGCTGGGTTACCCTGTGTCTGATGTATATAGACGACATACGCTCGGTTACGCTGTGTCTGATGTGTATATAGATGACATGCGCTCGGTTACGCTGTGTCTGATGTATATAGATGACATACGCTCGGTTACGCTGTGTCTGATTTGTAGATAGATGACATACGCTCGGTTACGCTGTGTCCGGTGTGTATATAGATGACACGCGCTCGGTTACGCTGTTTCTGATGTATATAGATGAGATGCGCTCATTTACACTGTGTTTGATGTATATATAGATGACATGCGCTCGGTTACGCTGTATCTGATGTATATAACGGTGACGTGCGCTCGGTTTCACTGTGTCTGATGTATATATAGAAGACATGCGCTCGTTTACGCAGTTTCTGATGTGTTTATATGATATATATACAATCATACTCCTAAACGTTATGAAATTTTCTAAATTTATAAATATGATTGTGTGGACAGATTGGATGCGATGGTAAATTGGTTTTCGACGAAACAAATTTACGAATTTGGTTCATCTTCACACATCTATCTCGGCCGAGAATCAATGGAGGTTTGGCCGATTCGTTTATGTCGGATCGGGAGTTTGAAACAAAATGTGTTTTAAACAGTTTTAAATCTTCATATACAAATCAACTGTAGCCTGTAGGTACATATCCAATAATTTTACTGAGTTGGTTGAATACCCAAAACAAGTTCGAAAAATCTGATTGGATGCGTCCCCACGCATCCAATCAATTGCCTGGAAGCCGAGTCCCATTATACATGAATTAATCAGAATTATCCGCCAAAGGTTGTAATGCAGAGTTGCTCGGATATAAAACCCTTGGCTAGAGAAGATGGGGTGGGGGTGACACAGCACAATGAGGAGAGGCCCCGGAAGCTCCCGAGTTCTACACAGTCGCATGCGCGTTCTGGGCCATTTTCGCCATATAACAAATGTCGACAACTATAAATTTCAATATCAGTTTTTAATGTTTTTTCTTTGCTTATTGTACATTTTTGAAAAGTTCCATATTTTTAGCTCGCTATATGTGGCGATATTGTTTGTCTGAGAAGTTTTTTCCACCAGATCAGTTATTTGTAGTGATTCTTTTAACGTTGCATACTGCGAAAAATGGGTTGAGGATCCAGAGATCGCCTAGGCCCCGGAAGCTCTCCACTTCTACACTGCAGCATGCGTTTTGGGGTTTGTTTGTTTTTTGCCAAACATGCATGTACAAAACTAATATTTCTTCTGAAGGCATCTTCCTGATTTTTGATGTCAGCCTTCGTCCCATTTTTTGGTTATTGAATCAGAGTTTTAGCTCTCCATGTGGTGATGTTGCTTATCTGAGAGGCTTTTTGCACCAGATCAGTTTATTTGTACTGTATGTATCAACTTGCTGACCACAGATGCTGTGGATGGGTATGGTGGCGTTTGAGTTTTCTATAGGGGACAGTGGACATGTCATTTTATTTATTTGATTTAAACGATTTTAAGAACCAAGACTATACATCTTTCCTCTCGGACGTAAAGTTAGATAAAGTTTATCTCAATGAAAAACTAACTTAGACAATCGTTCTACAACTAGCTCTGTAAGAGTGACTAAAATGAATGTAAAGGAATGTATGCTTGTTTTTATTAGACATTGGCTGTTTGGTCGTATTACAAATGTTTGTGATGGAGATATTACAGTTATTTCTGCCTTTTTGGTTACTATTTAAAGCAATTCAGGGAGCTTTTATCTGTATCTTTATTCAATACACTACCTTATACCACTGAATTCAGTGGATATTGAACAACCTCATCAAAACTTCCAGCTCCAGGATCGAGTTTATCTCCTTTTTGGAAGTCCTATAGAGCACTATTTCTGAATCTTAACAGGACTGGAGCAAGCAGATTCTAAAAAGAAAATTGCTTTTTATCGAAAACGGTTCAACGGGGAAACAAATTTGACGCTTTTTAAAAGAGGACAATATCGGCATCGTTTTCTTAAGTTTTTTTAAGTGGTTTCAAACTGCATCTTTATAGTTTAAAAGATTTCCTAAAGCTACAGAAAAAGAAAGACCCACTGAAAGATTTCTTAATAACTCTTTTGCAACTTAAAGGCCATCCTACTAAATAAACTAATTAATATGTTAATTCGAAAATTTGCCATGTGCTCTGTTGATGTTAAGCGACTGCTTTTTCAATCCTATTGTACCAGTATGT
>JARDVA010038142.1:0-12578 GCA_030265315.1 Mopalia swanii
GAGAATTTGTTGCAGAAGGGCGAGTAAAATACATCTTTGACAAATTGAGGAAGCACATTTAATGCCAAAAAATACACGGAATTTATTTGATGGGGATATGGACCTGTAACAGGCCGGTAAGTCTGCTAAATTGATTTAGGTCTGCGAGAGATCTTCTGCGGGGATTACACGATTAGAAGCGTTCAAACAGTAGCTATATATGCATATGAATTCTCAGTTATTTCAAGACTAAGGCTATTAAAGTTTGCATCATTTAAACCCTATTGCTATTTTTAAAGGTTGCTTTATTCGTTGTTGATTTTGAGGACTTATGAATAAGGTCGGTTGCCTATCTTCGGGTGTAATTTGGTATAATGCTGGCCTAACGAGAACGGCTACCAGCTAGAAACAAGTGTATGTGGCCATAGACGACCATCTCATCAAAAGTGAAAGCCAACTAACAACAACAACAACATTCACATAAGCTTACAGGTGCTCTCTGTACCCTAAAGTTAATGGTGGATATCAAACACAGAGATCAATACTGACCTTCTGGAGGATTTGGGACATCCATCGCCTTTTTTTTTAAGATCAGTACAAGCTTAAAGCGGAAAACTTGTCGCGGAGAACTGACTTTATGGGTTACATATTTTAGTTACATGTATGCCATGTTCTCGTTCAATTCGGCGGCCATTTTTTTATTTTCCGCTTCTCCTTAAGTTTCGATACTTTCCGGAAATTTCTAGAAAAACATAGAACTGTCTAAATTTTACTTGAATTTGATTTGTTTGTCCTCATAAATAATAATTTAAGGCTTGTGTTCTTTCTCAAGACCGTATGAGTTTATTTTTTTAAATGTTCAACGTAAATACAAAAAGAGGACGGAATCGCCCGAAGTGTGTAAGACGAAGATGATGTGTTGACAAACGTTGAACTGTTGGTTATTTGGCCGTGCAGCTTTTTGTGAGGGTATGTCTGCATATTTCCATTCATTTGTCATTGTCTTTTGTTTAACTTTTCAGAGAATGGTGTCCATAGATATTATGCCGCTTTGCATAATTGTAAAGAGTTTGACACAGCCCGTGTTGCACGAGCTTTTCGTGGCCAATGACCTGTTCGCTGATGTAAACATGGCGCCACTCTGTGGGACGTAAACAAAACACACGTGGTTCTCTGCCAGCCTGGCCTCGCGTGACTCACCAACCATTGGCTACGTAGCGTTCCCGTCAGAGGTATAAATAGGGGTCGCTGACGACATCTTTGTCAGTGTTGGCTCTGGATTGAGAATGTACAGGTAGAGGAAGGTTTAGCTCTCGGGCTCCAATGTTCGATTATTTTACCCTCAGAGTTGAGAGGAGGAGAGAATTTACCGTCCGAAAAGCGAAAGACTGTGCCTTTGTTTTACAAGCGTTTTAGCTGATTGAACTGCCGCTTTTACACGGCGTTCCGGAGGTTCAGATATCTTTCAACGTTTATATCATCTTAGTGAAAGTTAACCGTAAAAATTATCATCATGATTCCAGAGTTCTCGGTAAGACATAAGAATTCACATGTTATTTTGGTTAGAAAACAGTTTAGGCCTACATAAATGTAGTTTGAAAAATTTCTATGTAAATATGTCAAAAGATAAAGACATAAGCCTACTAGATCTGATAATGTAACATAACTGACATCAGTGGGAATTTAGATGGCCTCCTGTTTCACCTGAGTATTTCCTATAAGATGCCATCCCTCTCCTTCCTTTTGTGTCAAGTTGTTAACATTTTAGCCCACTGGCTAAAGGTAGTTTGTAGGGTGTAGTAAGACCTTACTTAGCGCCAATCAAAACACTACACATTTATGTTAGTGATAGATTCCTTTATTGTTAGAATACACTGCCATCATACTGATGAAATATCCTTTGAACATGGCGTAAAACACCAGTCAATCAATCAATGTTGGCTAACACACCAATATGAAATGTTTTTTATTTATGTTGACAGGTGGATACAATGAATCCCTCAATGGCTGTACCGGTGCCAAGGCCAAATTCATTGTTATTAGAAAATTGTACATTTGACTTGTTGTCCAAGCCAAATGACTCCAATAACAATGAAACCAGCAAAGCACGAAAGAAAAGAAGAAGAGCCAGGGACATACAAGAGAGAAAATTTTCAGGTAAGAATTTGTTATGCAAGCATGCCTAGTTTATTTGTCAACAAAGACTTGCCCAGAATCAATTCATTTCAACATATGTATACAAATATGGATAATCAGATTTGTGATGAAAGATTATTCTCTTTTATTGACCACAAGTTGTCTTTCTATATCCATTAACTTGTTGTGGTGTTATTATAATCCTGAACAGAAATTGCCAAATAGTGGGAAATTTTGTGTTGATGTGTTGAGCTAAAAATAGAACAATGCTTGGTCTCTTGACAGTTTTCTATTCCGGCTTGTTGCTATAGCCTCTGATTGGTCCGTTTGTAGTTGATGTCATTGTCACATGACTGATTCTATTATGCTAATGTGTGGCGTGTTGGCTTGGCTGGATTTTCCAGTAGTCTCATTCACTGACTGACCCAGATTCATAGTTAATGTGTTTTGTTGGCATGTCGGTGAACTAGATTTCTTCTCCAGTCACTAGCTTGGGTAGATGCCAAGTCACACTGAGCGCAAAACATCTCCAAATACCTTGACACATAAAATACCCTTTTATTTGTTGCTGTTCAGTGGATTGATCTTGTTTCTTTGGGACTGTTATGGTTTTTAGTTATTTTGTATGGCTCTTTGATGTTTGTTGACAACTGAAATTAATTGGACCAGACATTCTGTTCAGTTTACTGTGTAGAACAAAAACCTACTTTTATAGAAAATTTACATATGTAAGGAAATGTGTGTGGATTACACTTTATATGAATGTATGGACAATACAATCTACATTAATGTTTGAAATAAATTTACCCAAGAAAAAATGTGTGACTGATAATAGATAGAATTTTTTAAACTGAAGTGTTGTTTAGACATGTCAAAAGAACAAAGTGAATTATGCTGTAAAAATATAGGTTCTTTATTTTGACTTTTTTTTTTAAACTGGCCTATTATTTACATAACTGAGAAGCCAACCAATTATTTAACCCTTACAATCTGTATTCCACTTGTTATGAAATCTTACGGCATTTATATTTAGCTTTGGCTTTTGAAGTCCAGTTCAGAACGAGTGTCTTAAAAATATTAGTGGGTGAACTGCTGTTAACTTAGGTGTCCTGAAGGAGGTTATTGTTATCCAGGGTTTTGTCATGTACAGGAAGTCTAAGATTAGATCACATTGTGGTATTAACACTCATTGTCCTACATGGTCCCAGATTAAACCAGTCCCTGGATGGTTAATTGTTACTTGTATGAATTTTGCTCCTGTAAAAAGTGACCTACTTAGAAGGGAATTAAAAGATCAATGTTCCACAGCTGCATTCATTTGTTGTTGCATATTTACTTGGTTTCCTTATTTTATGGATTGCATTGTGTAAACAGTTGAATGGGTTAAAAAGTATATTCTTATGTCCAGAAAACAGTGGAATCTATTTGCAAGATTATATTTGACATATTTTTGTATACAAATTGACAGTTTTAATATTTTGTGCCTTAGGTTATGTTTGTCCGGCAGCTGTATTAACATTTGACCTATAATCTCCAACATGTATAAGCTTTTGGCATCTGGTTGTTCTGTGATTTTGAGTGGGTCTGACTTCACAATTTTGACTTTTGTTTTCTTTTAAATCTTACCTGATAAAATTGACAGAAAATACACTATAGCTATTCAATTCTAGTTTGATAAAGAATGGGAGTTTGGTAAGACGAAAGATAGCACATGGTGTTTCAAAATTGCAGTAGTTTGAATAGCTTACAATAATGCCTCAAGTTTCTGAATACTGAGTACTATACCTCAATTTTTCTCCTGGTTTCAGATATTTACAAATCGACCGGTGAGATGCTGGGGAAAGGGGCCTATGCATCTGTACAGACTTATGTAAATGAACACACACAGAAACAGTATGCCGTCAAGGTGAGTACAAATACGACTTAATCATATTAAATATAAGCGAGTCTAATTTCACATTTTTAATGATATTGAAATAATAAAGATCTGTATAAAGGACTTGTACTACAATGGCTATGTTGTTAGAATCATACCTGGACTATTGATAAGAATTGGTCATTATGCATTTTATACTGGAATGGGGGAGTGCGCGTTACTAATAATCTTAAGCATTTCAAGTTGAATGTGTCTTATTTTTAAATCATTCTTTTGGTTTTCAGATAATAGAAAAAAGTCAAGGTAGATTGAGATCAAAAGTTTTTAAAGAGATTGAGATTTTCCATCAGTGTCAAGACAACCCCTACATCTTACAACTAGTTGAATATTTTGAAGAGGAAGAACGATTTTACTTAGTATTTGAGAAGATGCATGGTGGTACATTGTTAGAGAACATTGAACGCCGTGGTCATTTGACTGAAAGAGAAGCTAGTATGGTTGTGAAAGACATCGCTCTTGCTCTGAACTGTCTCCATTACAAAGGTAAGGGAAAACATCAAACATATACAAAGCCTTTGGGTTTTCTTCTAAATTTACTGACATTAATTTGACAGATTGTAACTGATAATAAAACTAAACTGTTAGTAATTGACTTATCAAAATCTCCACTAAAGTAATTAATTATCCTATGTACAAGATGGTTCTTCTGTCTCTTTGAAATTTTGAGTTGTAATTGACAGGACATGATTTCTTTATTGCAGGAATTGCTCACCGTGATTTAAAACCAGAGAATATTCTTTGTGAGGAGAAACGTGAGGTTGTGCCGTTGCGTATCTGTGATTTTGATTTAGCCAGTGGTGTATTATTTGAGTCGGACAACGAGAGCGTGTCAACGCCGGAGTTACAGACACCGGTGGGATCGGCTGAATACATGGCCCCGGAGGTGGTGGATGCATGGGTGGGGCAGTCCTTCTCCTACGACAAAAAATGTGATCTCTGGAGCTTGGGGATTATCTTGTAAGTTTTCTTAGATTGTGCACAAATCTTTTATTATCAAAGACTTGTAAATAACTCGATAATCTATCAGCTATTCAAAATTTGCACATGTATTCTATCATAAGGTCAGTATTGATATAAGTGTGATATTAAAGTCTAAAGTGTTATTGAAAGTTATTTATGTTAATCCCTTTTTGTTTGCAGGTATATAATGTTATGTGGCTACCCTCCATTTTATGGTCAGTGTGGTGAGGACTGTGGCTGGGAGAGAGGGGAAGCCTGTGAGGAATGTCAGGAAAGTCTTTTCAACAGGATACAAGACGGAATCTTTGTCTTCCCAGAGTCTGAGTGGAAAGTCGTGTCTGAGGATGCAAAAGATTTGATCTGCCATCTGTTGGTTCGTGATCCTTCCATGAGATACTCGGCAGCTGATGTCCTGTGTCATCCCTGGGTGGCCAGTTCTCCTGCAGCAACTCCTCTACGCACTCCCAGACTTCTGCTCAGGTAGGTTTCTATACAGTGTTATCAATTGTAGGGGTTGGTAATGACTATCCAGTGTTATCAATTGTAGGGGTTGGTAATGACTATCCAGTGTTATCAATTGTAGGGGTTGTAATGACTATCCAGTGTTATCAATTGTAGGGCTTGGTAATGACTATCCAGTGTTATCAATTGTAGGGGTTGTAATGACTATCCAGTGTTATCAATTGTAGGGGTTGTAATGGCCATCAAGGCACAGTTGAATGACCAGCCACTGATCATTATTTCCAATAAATCTAGTCACCAAAACGTTTTTGGTCCAACATCAGCAGGCAGGGAATGTGTGTGAATTTGTTGAAGTTTAAAAATGACAGCATTTCTTATGATTCCCCTCTTACTTTCCAGACATAACAGCACAAAGGACTTGGAATCTTTTGCTGATCAAGCCATCTCCATTAATCGTATGATGCAGCAGCACTTAGTGATATCAGACATCCACCCTGAAGTTCCCAGATTCTTTGTCGGTGTGGAGGACGATGACTGCAAGTATGACGCAGATTATGACAGTTGTGATGAGGGAATCTGTTTGCCTCCCATGAGCCTCTCCCCTCCGTCATCCAGTCTGGCGAAACGCCGAGCTCAACGCAATAGCCAGAGTAGCAGCAGCAGTGACTTTGTTGGATCTCAATCATCCATTGACTATTTCCCGTGTATCAATTAAACTCAGGAAGAAGAAAATATATATCATAATTGCTCATAACATTTTTTTTTAATATCATCTTTTCATATGGATACTTAAATACATCAAGAGATATGATGAATAAAGATTTAGTGATCACAAATTCCACGTTGGAATTTTGTTAGCAGCCTTTCACAAAGTTCTCCAAGTTGGAGTTCATGATGGTATTTCTAGTTTTTGTACTGTATTTTTTGAGATCCCATTTCTTCCATCCATTGTTCAATTTATGCAAGACCCATGAGAAAGCTAGCTCTCATATCCGGTACAATGTTTATCTCGCTGCGAGCCGTCTGTATATATTTAAAAAAGGTTTGATTTTGTTCTCGCTGTTAACATTTACCTGATGTGCTATATGGTTCTCTCAAGGGGAGGACTGCTTATCATAACATCATACATAATTTATCGCACAAGCATTTGTTATAAAAAATCATATGATCTATATATCAGCCTATTTTTTTTTTAAATTGGAAAGTTCCAGAAAAGATCTTGATAGTGTATAAATGTTTATCTTTGCTAAAAACCAAATTGAGTTTTTGTTCTTGAATGCTATGTGCATAATATTGTGAAACGGTTAGTTTAAAGGTTACATAGTTTTTGTGATCTCTTATTATTGTTCTGATAGTGATACTAGACAGTGGATATCTCTGCTCAAGGCCCAACACAACTTGTTTGAGTAGTTTCTGTTGAACACTGTCGTCTTATAGATTGGCCTTGAGCACAGCCTTTATAACCAATCTCAGCAATGTGCTCAACTTTACTAAGGATGTGTTAAGATATCTATGCAGCCTTCAACATTATGAAAGGACAATCGAAAAACTGTTCCTTTTCACATCAAATAATTTTTTTATTAGATGCAAAATGTGAAGCTAGATTATATCCTGATGAAATGTATTCTTTATGGGTTCTAGTGAATTTCTGTTCTACAATGTACATGTCTAGAGTCAACAGTTTATTTTTATGTTAATGGTGCAATCAGGCATGAAATGTCGGCAACATGTGGAGAAGATTTGTTACTGTGCTAAATATAATATCGTAACAGCTTCTTGTGTAAATGTGCGAGTCAGAAAATGATGTGGTTCTTGATAAACAAGAGTGTTCAAATGAAGGAGTAATATATGTGCATAAATATTGCTACTCTGTATTGTCATAGATGTTCACATAATGTCAATTTGGGACCAGACCCATTTTCTTTTTCACTTTGTAGTTATTGTGATGAAAAGAGTTGTGCTACTTATTTTTCTAGATAGAAACATTAGTTTTTTTTATGTTTTTGTACTTGTAGATTTGTGCAGTTGTATACCTGTATAATGAAATTTGCCTTGGCTACGAAGAGAGAGTTTCAGTGTGTGGTTGAAGTAGTGCGTGAATGGAGTGTGATAGAGTGAACTATTGTGGGTGTGAATGGTTCATCATGGCTTGTAGTCCATGTTTATGACTGTTATTATTATGTTATTGTACACAGCCCTACCCCGATATATGTTGATATGGGATGGAGATGGGAGGGATAAGTCATGTGACTTACATTGTCAGTATTGTAGTGAATTGTCCACTAGGTAATAGACTTGGTTCAACCTCAGTTTGGACGGATTTGTGATAACTTTTTTGAAGAGCAATCAAATGTGATGTGTCCATCTGCTCTGACAACATTCCCGCTTTCTATGTAATTAATCAGTCTTCAATAGAGGAGACTGCCTTGGGAATTATTGGGTGGGTGCCCAATCGCTAGTCAAAATTAATGCCTTTCCAGTATAAGAATCCTACCCTATTCCAGCCTGATTACCTGACTGTTATGTCTAATTTGTGACTCGTTTTGTTTGAATGCCCTGCAATACTCAGGGAAATGAGGGCATTCTTTTATTTTAATCTCGCATATAATAAATGTGTAACATATCTTCGGTGCCAAAAGAAAGCGGTCCTCATAATTGACTGTTATGAGGCTGCTGATGGAATGAATTGACTGCCTTGTGTCCTGCATGCACTCTGACGGAGAAAACCGATTACTCCACAGAAATATCCGTGTATTGGATTAAATCATTTCATGCCTGTTTATCTGAATCTCAAAAACCTATATCCTTACCAGCCAATTGTTTTCACTGTGTGCATCTTGTACACTGCAAATCTGTGAATGTACGTAAGTGTGTTACTCAGCTCTCTACCGATGGTCAGAGCTGCAAACACTAGCAAAAACTGATTTACTTTACAAAATAAATTTAAATAGCAAAGTAATGAAGCTTTTCTGCCTTTTTTTTTTTTTTTAATGTTTTTATTTTTTTATTTTGTCAGCTGAAAACAAAATTGAGCGTCTTCTTTTCTGTCTTCTGTTAGTTTAAGGTCTGTTATTTGTCTACACTAACTCTGGAATATCCATTGTAATAGCTAGAGATACCTCCTTCCAGAGTGTAGGCCATCTTCAAACTTCTTTTTTAATTTTATGTAAACCATTGCAAAAGGTTGCTATCACGCGGTGTGTGCCAGAGCTAACGGCCGCCGTGGTTTTGTATGTTGATGACAATAAAAGTTTCAACAGTAATTATTATCTTGTTGTTTGTTTATATATAGAATAATGGGCATCCAACGGTATCGCCCCATAAGTGGTTTTGGTTGAAATCCTGCCCGCCTCCTGTTTTTTCACGTATTGACTGGACAATTTCGTTAAGCACTGTGAAACTGTTATCTACGATTTGTGTTTACTGAACGTGGCCGAAATAAGTCTTCCCCTAACGGAACGTCTCGAATGTACCAATCGAACAAAATTCTAGACAACGGCATGACCGTGCTTTACGAAAACGTCCTGTTGAATGCGGCTATTAGAATACTATATATAGCACATGCAGGGTGCCAGCAAATCTTAGAAACCACGCCATGTCCCATACACGAAGTGACTTGATTTCGTGTCTTTCTGCAGTGGGCCTAAAGTGAAATTAAGAAGGATAATCTGCCGTTATTTGAGGCCTAGATTGATTTCGGGGGCAAATAATATGTCTATGCCCATTATAACGCAGAATATCGATAAGAACGTTTATAATATGCATGTGTTTATATCTTTGGAAAAAAACTTGATACCATACTGAATGGATACAAATGCGTATATTTGGTCATAATCCATTGATAGACGTGTTACGCTGAAAAAAACGACAGTGTATTCAAACCTATAATTGACACAAGGACAACCCTAACATGTGAGGTGTTTTGATACTGTTGTAAAGTTCATCTTCCTCCAGTGCTTTGTAAATACATCACTGCTACTCTCCAAACAAACATTTGACGGGACTACGGTTAAATTGTGTAGACAGAATAAAATAGAGTGAACGTTAACGGCTTATTGGCCAGAGCATAATAACTATATAACCTCAAATAAATCCCTTTATTGCAAAAATCTTTGGACAAAAAAAGTCACTAATATTTCGAAATTTTGTTTCAACTGATTTCAGTCGATTGTTTTGTTAGTCTAACTTAAGGCAATCTTGCAAAAATACCAAACCTCTTTCGGAAAATTTTTTTAAAAATGAGGTACCTTCTTTTAGCCGACATTGTCATCTTTAAAACGCAACAAATTTAATTTTTTTTTTAAAGTTAAGGGTTTTAATTTATCTATTTGTAAATTGGAATTTTAAACTTTGAATGTTTAATCTTAAACTCCAACTCTTCCTTGTTCTGGGTAATTGGTAGGATATACACGTCACAGATACTTAACATCCGGTATTTATACAATGACACGTGACGAGCATTAACAATTCCGACTACTGAATATGTGGTTGGTCACATATCTACGTCAACATATATGGTCATATACACGGACCTGAATATAGGCTGTCCTCATTCTGTGATCCTAACACTGAGTGGGCGGCTGGGTGTCTTTGTTTGTTTGGTTTAATGGTTGGTAATTTTGGTCGTCATTTCGAGACCTGTCGGATTGTTTTCACATGGCGCTTTGCCTCTCTTTAGGTGATATTCCATGAGTTTGACGATCGAGTGATACAGCCCAATGAAAGTCTGACACCCATCGGTCAGTAGACGTCATATTTTTGTTTCGGCATAATAAAACATTGACAGAATAATATATCGGCGAGACGTCACCATTATAATTACTCTGTATGGTCAGTTTCTTTTAGCATACAGGGAGTAGGCCTACTCAGGATTTGCCAATGAACCGCTGCAGTTCTTAATCCATAATTTATATATTCGTCTGTACACGCATAGTTTTTATTGGTTTACATATTTCTACTTGTGAAAGATGTCATAATATCACATTTTTATATTGAGAAAGAATAAAGTATACCCATTTTAGCCTGCGCTAGTTAACACTGATTGCGACGTATATATGTGACGTCACTCTGTCGTATATTTAACTCGGTCGTGACAAAAGGTATGTCAGCAATAACAGTGAACCAGGTTGTCACGCTTCAGTGAAAACCACGTCAGAAGGCAATGAATTACAATCCGTATATACGATTCGTGAACAATCTAAATTATCTGTATCCCGTACAAATGAAGACGGATTGAAAGTCTTTATAACGACTATCTTTTTCATTCTGATGACGTTGTTACATCCGGTTGTGTTTATGACGTGGATCTCATTTCTTTTCTCTTTATATTAGGAAGATTTTCGAAAGATAATATTGACATTATGAGCAAGCTTGAAAGGACATTTGTTTTATAACAGAATGACTATAATAAAAGTTAATATTTTACAATCCACAGATTTAAATTTATTTTGTCTTGCCGTGATATATGTTTCTAAAGCAGAGAACTAGAACAGAGTATTGGGGACTCTCATCACCTTATCCATGTTAATTGTTACAGCTTATCTATAACCCTTAGAATACATCTCTCACCGGATGTCCGTTATGTGTTCGGTGATATTCTGATTAGACAAACTGTCAACTAATTAATATTTGTTCTTTTCGTTTCGTTTTTTTTTTTTTTTTTTTTTTTTTTGCCTTAAGAAGCAGTCACAAAGTCATCTGTCTTTTCGCACTTGTCTTTTCTGTGTGTGTGGTTGGTTCGGGATCTAGAGGGGAGTGGGGTCACTGGGGTGTAACTGTTGATGATAAACCGATTTATTTATTAATATAATTGCCTAACATTAAAAGCTGCTTTTCTCGAATATAATGATGCATAAATGTGTATTTCATTTGTTTTAGAACCAAGGCATTGGTGCATTTTCTTAAGTATGAACATATGAGGGCTGTCGCGTTTGAGTAAATAATATAGTCGTTACTCTTTAAACCCATCTCATGTATGACCTATAAACGTCGCTTAAGAGCAAACAACTAGTTAAGCTTCTTGACATTTAGAGTTACTAATTAACCATACTTTAACCGCTAATTGTTTAAGGTAAATGGACATAAGCTTCTGTAATCTAGATCTGGTGCACGAGATGATATGCATTCAGAGACCTTCACGCTATCTTTGTTCATTCACCCGACCCAGCGCCTACACCACATCACGCATGCAGGCATTGTTATGTTGTAAGCTTTAGCCGACACGAATCCAGTATTACCACCCTTAATTACAAATAGATATGTTTTGTTGAGTTGATAATAAATTAATGTTTGATAGATCTATACCATTTTATTTATTATCCCCGCCAAGCTTAATTTTCTCAAATAAGCATATACGTATACACTCTACAACAGACATCCCAAGATATAAACACCCTTGTAAAGCTACTGTTTGATCCGTGGAGGCTGGCAAAACGATCTTATATCCTGGTAATTATTTACGGAAAACAAAGTGCGGTACTTCAGTGTCGTGTGACGCTTTCTCTCCTTGAACAATCGTGTGTGCGATAGGCGCCTGTTGTTTAGTGTGTCGTTATCTGTTGTCAGTGTGATTTCCATCCCTCATAGAATCAGCTAGCATCACCTGAAATATGAGTGTTCAATAGGTTACATCACAACACACCAGTCAAACAATCCAAGCAACTCATAAACAAACAATCTGGAGTTCCTTCAAGATAAGGCTTTTATTGTAAAAATAATGCCGATAATTAAAAGTAGACACATGAATTTCAAATGAATAATAAGTTAGAATTTTAATGTCAACATGTGGTCGTCAGAGCAGCGTGTTTTTTTTTTTGGCGGGGTGGGGGGCTTAGTTTTTAGTTTGAGCCCACTTTGAGGGGAGCAGTTCCTGTGAGAAAATGAACTTGTTTATTAGTTTTTTATTGGAATGGTTCATATCAACTTGACTCACTCTAAATTTACTGATAACAGTTCAACAGAGCAATACGCATGGTCGAGATCATCTTCCCGAGGCAAGGCGGAAAAGAAGATCGTCGCATTAACTCGCTTCTCTCCCTTCCCTGCCTTGCCTCCAAAGGCGATAAAACCTGAGTTAGCTAGAGTTGACCACGGCTACTTTCGGATG
>JARDVA010038475.1:0-12569 GCA_030265315.1 Mopalia swanii
CAATTTATACTCATATATCAAACGGATAGTTTTCTATATCGCCAATTTATACTCATATATCAAACGGATAGTTTTCTTTATCGTCAATTTTTACTCATGCATCAAACATAGAATTTTCCTATATCTACCTTTAGGCCATCTGCGAAATATTGAGCCACTTCATCTTCAAAACAGTTATCTGTAAGAAAAATAAAAACCAAAAGTGAAAACATTATGAATGTATCTATAAACGATATGCCTACTGTATCTATAAACGATATACCAACCCAACCAAAACTAACTTGTTAGCCAAAATAGAAACTCCATCGTATGAAAGTAATATTTATTCACTGTTTTAGGGGATAAACTTGAACCTGAATAAGACACTGTTGCTGACCATCCAGACCCAAATATTACCAACTGAACAATAAAAGCCGATTTCAGTTGTTCAAGAATGGTGGCTTACCAGAAGCATCCAGCTCCAACAAGGTAGTGTTTTTAGAGAGGAATTCGCCCAGCAAACAAGCACCTCTCAACTGTAACTGATTACCGGATAATCTCTGCAATAAACATTAATACGTTCAATTATACATTTAGTTAGACTGAATACTTCTGGGATATATTGAAACAGTTTTTAAAATTTGCTGGCGGTATTTATAACAATCATATTCTCGCGACTCTCGTACGCTATATGCCAGACCATCGCGCATTAATTTCCGCCAATATTTTGGGCGACGTATGCTACAGACCAGCAAATAAAAGAAGTGCAAAACAAGATGACCCGGTTGTATATAAGGAGCCAATATCTCGACGTAGTGAGTAGAATCGATTCTATTTTAGAATGGATTTATAACAGAATTACGAAAACACTATCTAGATCAAGAAAAAAAAGAAACGGAAATGGTCGTTGGTAAAGTTACGACAGGTGCATGTGTACCAATGTTGATATAGACCAACCTTAATGGAGTTTTGCTCGAAAGAGCACAAAGTGTGTAAATAACAAGTGGATACTGAAAGGTTATAAATTTGATAATGGATGAATGAGCAGTCTAACATAATAACATAAATACATAATGCCCCCCCCCCCCCCCCACAGTGCAGACCAGTCTCGCTTACCAGACACTGTATGGAACGATTCGGTCCCAAAGCTTGGAGAACACGTTCCAGTGCGTTTGTGTCGAGCAGACAGTCGTGGATTTCTAACCTTGTGATTGTGTCGGCATCCTGTAAAGAAAGCCGAGAAGAAAGAGCACAGTGTTAGTAGTGGTATGCTATAGCTTAAAACACTCTGTGCTTTGTGTTAACAAAATTTTATTAATTTTCAGGGCGCAAGCGATAAGATATATTAAATATTAATGTTAAATTAAAAAAATCTACGAATAAAGTTTTGTTTTGTCTTAAATTAACCCGTGTCCTGTTGTGCATTTCGGAACATTTTTATTTTTTTCTGTAAAGTCAAACAGGTTTTATCTATTCGATTCAGTTGATGGCATGCATGTTATTACACACTCTATCACAGGCATGCATGTGCCCATCCCTCAATTACGTAGCTTACCACGAGTGTCACAGCTAAAGCTCTTAATCCCCGAGATCCGATTGGATGGTTTTGGAGGCAGACCACTGACGTCAAGAGCTGGCGCCAAACGTGACGTGAAGGTGCTACAGAGAACCGTTTACAAGCGGAAATGTAGACAAGCTGAAGAGAACTATGGATTGTTTGTTCCACTGTATCTGTGAAAATAAACAAATACTACAAGTTTGTATCTTCAAAATCTAGACTATCTGCTTTGAATGAACATTGCTTCTATAGAGGTATCTTTGTGTATCCGACAGGAGGGTTTCTCCTTATCTAGAGCATTTTGAATGGTGGATAAAAACACACTCGGAAACAATAGACCAATCAAAAGTCGGCAAAACAGGGGACTCCTTTGAAATCGCACCGTGAGAATACAACTAAACATACAGAATACTGTTACTTTTGTTTGTCTAATTAATTGAAGTTTTACCGTATTCTTAAAATTATTTGACTCATATGACTGACATATCTATTCCAACAATCAATCAATCGATCGATCGATCGGTGGGTCGGTCGGCCGGCCGTTCGTCAGCCAAACAGCTTATCGCCAGAGAGGGCGGAACGCCTTGTTTGTTGACTGGGTTTCCCCAAAAAGTAATGGATTTGTGCAGTACTTTTTTATTTTAGGGAGGTACTCAGATCCTACACAGGCATAAAGCGAAGTTATGCCTTCAGTTTGTTGTCAAAATTGAGGACATTTCTGATAATTCTATGTTCAAAATTCCATCTGATTGCAGCTCCGCCAAAGTCTTTGTGGCCTACCCCGGTCTACTGACTGGATCAAAGGGCCGAAACTAAGAGGCTGGATCAAGCCCAGACTAACAGGACTTTAGTTGTAAGGATATGCGGTTTATAAAATGAGGTATTTGTCGTCATCGATATCTGAACGGTCAAACAATCTCAGAGCCAAGAAGTGCAAGCAAAATAATAGTGTGAGCTTTTATTAGGAGACCCACTGTTTCTAAGGATCCAAATGTTTTGAATCCTAATCCGATACATGTGTTATATACATGTATAGCTATGTTATATTTTAACAAACCAGTTTCATCCTCAGCTGGAAACCAATCAGTCCCAAGTCCGAAGAAATAGTCTGATGCTCGTGTTTTTATTGGTGGAGGTTTGGTGTGGTGTTTCAATCGTGGTATTTCTCTTTGTGGTAGGAGCATGGTCATCTCCCGTCGACTATCGGCTCCAGTGGCTGGCTCCATGTCTCTGAATACGGGTAATGTGTTTCTCTTCAATAAACGTCTATGCGTGGTTTTGGGGAGTTTGCTGGACCCGATCTGAACCTCCAGTGTAGAATTGGATTTGAGTGTAACAAAGTCCAACAGTGAATTTGCTCTTGCTAAACCGTTCATTTTTTCTAATTCTGTAAAGTTTTTCCCAAAAAGAAAAAAAACTCGAAATATAAATCAATAAATTCATACATACACAAACGAATAATAAATAAATAGATGTAACACATCGCATAAGCGCTATTGATCTAGAAATTAAAGAATTCTTAACCCGGTCAGAAGTTGCTCTCTGCTGCAAATAACTACGTTAACGCAATAACTGTACAATTTAAACTAAAGTTAAGACGAGATACAAAGCTAGAGTAGTTATATTGAATCAATAGATCTATTTTAAAATATTTAAGACGTTAAACAGGCAATCAATATTTTCTCGTATAGTCATATTATTTATCGGAAATATGTACATATAGAAATAAGTAGTTTCATACTTACAGTAGCTCATAAACCATCCAGAAACCGGGCCTCGTTTTAACGAAACATGGGAGTCCTAGCCGGTTCGCAGTTGATTTACAGCCCGTATAGTAATATAAAACAGTAAAATATCCGCTGAATCCTGCGGGTAAATTGCCGAATTTTCGTTATAATAAGACTTAATTGGTTTTTGCTATACACTAAATTAATTCGTGCCTTTTGGTCAAATCTTCTGGCATGCAGCTTTAGTACTCTATTCCGGACCAAAGCGGTTATTGTACTATTCAGTATGCATAAACGGTTCCGATTTTGATTTAACCTATCAAATTACTGGGAAGAAAAAGGATTATTCGCTGAGGTAACAGTTTGCAATAGGCTTGACAAAGTTTGCATTAGCAGAATGGAATTGATTTTATATCAGGGAGAAATAAATGGATTGGCTTTATTTGATTTTAACCCCCTATTGTTGAGGCGATAATTTGCTGCTGAACTTGTACATTGTTCGAGCCAAGACAAATCTTGTTCAATGAAAGACAACTGCGGGATAGAACATATCAACGTTCAGAACGAAACCACTTACATTATAACTGTCTGTTGTCATTATTATAGTAATTATACATTATTATGTCAGCCAACAGGTTTTCAAGAGTGGCCGTTTTCACAATTCAGATAAAGGTGTACTGTCGCAGCTCTAGTATGATATCAGAGCGACCTTGGTCGTAATAATGTAACACAAAGGCCAACACTTATACATAACGATATGTTAACTGAATAACATTTGCGTTAGTTTGTGTGTTCTCTGTATTATTTTTAAATTATCAAATGCCTACTCACCTAGTCCACTATAGTGTGCCATAATCGATAATTCATGCCCTCTGGCTAAGGGCATTCTGTTTGACGAGTAGCAATTTCTGTCTTTACTAAGCACTGGAGGAAAATTAACTTTCCAGCATTATGGAAACGCTTCACATCTTGGTTGTGTTTGGTCGTGTCAATTATTGTTGGAATACACCGTCGTCATATAAGTGAAATACCCATAAACAAGGCGTAAAACACCACCCAATTAATCACTCGATAGTTCAAATTTTGACAGAAAATGTTGGTATGCCATCAACCTAAATAAAACTTCGTTGTAGCTCAGTCGGCCAGAGCGCTGGTCTTGCTATCCAGAGACCCAAGTTAGAATTCAGGTAGAGGCAAGCAATATTTTCTCTATTTTCTTTCTCTACAATATAAAAATATAAGCATTGCCTTCTATCGAGAGCTACGCGCATCATTCTTAACAAATCAAGAGTAAAATCCATTAGAGAATCGTCTCTGATGTGATTCGTCGATTTTAAACTTGATAGGCATGTCTATGGCAGTGCAATTACTTTTTGAAAAGACAAAAGGTAATAAGTTAAATGGTCTACCGCGAGTGTTATATCAATTATATGATCAAACAGTACTGCAATTTATCTGTTCAACATTAATACAGTCGTCCGTTTAAAGACGAGCTCATTTCTGTGGAATTGAAACGAAATTGGACACAAACAGTAGGCCTATATGTCTGTCAATACCGTCAAATCCAAACAGCTAAAAATTTGTTGTTGAAGTTGGTCAACTTGAAAAAATCTTGTGTTTACATTGAACACTATAACAAATTCATGATATTAAAATTAATTACACTTGCCCCTGATGTCTGGCTAGCTCTGAGGGGGATGTTCACGTCGTGACTCACCTTGTCCAGAGAAACTGGGCCCATAGTTAACATATACATATGGAGTAATCTCTGTCTATAGTTTCGTAGACGTCATCTATTGATTAACGTTTATTTTAATTCACTTCCTGGTGCCAGTTTACACAGAAGAGGAAAGTTGTACATCTAAGAGGAAAGCTTTAAAGCGGTTCGGAATTAATTCTTAAAGGCTAGCGTTATTTTGCTTCCAAATACCCGACGTTAATTGCAGAATGATTTGATTGCGGTGGTGGTGGGGGGGGGGGGAGGGGGGGGGATGGGGGCGGTCAAGCGTACAAGGTTTAACCCAAGAGAAAACTATTTCACCAGTGGTCCACGAAGATTCAGTTTCCATAACGGGTAAATGGTAATAACACGGAGAAAATGTTTCCATCGAAAAGATAAATTTTCTGTCGGTAAGAAAAGTTTTCAATCGCAAAGAAAATAATTCCATTTTATATCGCTGATAAAATGTTTATTAATACTTCACCTGCCATATAAATGGACATTACCTTCTCTCGATGTGTCTGTAGTCTCCATTAACGCCGTAATCTCCATAACAACTCGAGATTACGATCTATTCAGAAACTTGCCTCAGAGTTTATCTAGATCATGAGACGACTCATCGATTTTAATTAATCAACATCTCTGTGTGGTTACTCTTGAGAAATATATACACATGATCTATAGTCTTATTTGAACAATATTAATTCTTTACTGATTTTTAATCCCAAGATTTAGCCTCGGCTTCAATCCGCGTATTAAGAGAGCTTCTTTAAACAATGCGACTGACCAGTCCTAGCTTCTGTTGAATCAAATCCAAGTGTTCTGGTTTGGCTAATGCTATAGTGTATCTTCCAACAAATGTATGTAAAAGTTAATTATCCTATAATAAACACTTTCTGGACAATTTACCTATATTGCTATTTTAAACCATTGTTCAAGAAAGAGAACTGGGTAATATAGTAACTCATGTCGGAATATCCTTCGACTCATTCCGTACCAGTACAGAACGGAAATGACCAAGGGATGTTCCGACGTAACCTAACTATCTCGTACCCATTACATTTGTTCTGATTTTGCCACCCTAAATTCCGATCTAAAGAAAGTAAGGCAATTTCTCTGCTCGAAATGTTTTTCTTTATTTTAATATATAATAAATCGCAAAGCAGGTATCTTTTAAAAATCACGTAAACGTTGTTTTTATTTTACACATATTTCAAATGTGTTTTTTCCCCAACTCAGGTAGACACGGTTTAAGATAACTATAGGGGTGTGAAGTTGACATAGCGGCCTTGTCACACTCAGGTGTTGTCTCAAGGTCAACCGCAGCCAAAAATAGGACGTCCAACTTAAATTCTCTACCTGTCCAAAAACACAGCTATTGCTATTTTCTTAGGGGGCGAGATTTGTGTTGGTTCTCAGCAGAAATGGATAAGGTAGGTCTCCCGAATATTTACCAATTATAGTGGACACAATTGGAAACAAGTGTTTATCCAGTTTTTAAATACGATATTGCTTAGTTAGACATCCAACCTTAGCGTGTGAGTTTGTAATTTGCCACTTTTAAAGGCTTGTTATATTGTTGCTATGAAAGTTACAAAATTACATTGCTTACACATGGGTATGCTTTATGTATAACACTTGATTGTTATAAGCAAGTTATGTATATGCAATTATATTTATTGTTAGGTTTACTATTTGTATTATGGTTTTCGTCGCATTTATTGTTAATTTTACTATGATGGCGTTCCAAATGGCTGAAAGAACCCACAGTTCTGAGACACACAATGACAAGATACGTAACAACGATGGAATGCTTAGCTTGTGCTAAACTAAAGAGTAAAACTACACACAAATGACGGCATGCCAGTCCAATGCTTGATGGAAACCACCCTCGATATCACTGGCACCAAACAGTGGCAATAGCGGACACTGATAAGATAGGACAATGACAATAAGCAGCACAAAGACCTCACAAACAGATCGGTTTATTGTTGTCATTAATATCATGTTGGATATATCCGAAGCGGAGAACGGCTTAGCATTTAACTGCTCGGAGAGGGTGTGTTATATAGAATTTAATCCAAATTTGCATGTTTTGTGATCTGTGTTAGAAATAAAGAATGTTTGTCAAACCGTATAAATAAATGCTCATATTGGGCATTAAATACGGTAGATTAAACTTTAATTCACATAGATCATGGAGTATAAATTAAAATAGTCCCTACAACGTCAGATAACCATGGATCGATCGAACGACAATATTCTCACGCCTACCCTGTCGTTGTTTTCACTTATTGCTCCATGCGATATCGTTATTCGATACTCCTGAGAAGTCGCGACATGCATTTGGTAGCCCAAAGCGCTAATAAATTGAATCCGCTATTAGATGACGTCACGCCATGTTGAAGGTCTATCTCTTACCCGTTATCAGCGGTTTGATCCGGTGTTAACGGCTAATCGTCTTTCGAGCAACTAGATCCTGGATAACAGGAAGCTCTGTCCAACCACCCGCCCTTTTGTTTTGGTGAAAAGTGATTTGAAACACCAGGGAAAAAATTATGCACATGCACAACGTTAAAAGATAAGCACTGTAAGTGGCATGATTGATGTTGTTAACCAAACAACCCAAATGGTTAACCAACACACACGTCCCTGTTTTTTAATCAAAACAACCTTCCATCCTCCACTATTTTGACTTCCGGTGCGAAGGTCGAGATGAGCGACTCTACGGGTTTTCAATGTATAGCATTCTGCGCTCTGCATTCTGCGTTCTGCATTCTGCAGTACACCGGTCACCTTTAATTTAAAAACAAAAAACACATTTTATTTCCAGAATGACGTTTTCAGTAAACCTGTATCAGGTGGCAGGACAGTCGTGGTCGCTGTTGTGGCGAGTACCTTGTCCATAGTCCTGTGTCTGGCTTTAACATTGTCACTGTTTTACAGCACCGACATCTGTGAGCACACAATAACCCACAAATCTCCTGAGGTAAGTATTATACGGTGTCTGCACGTATACGCATCCATGTGTCACCACACGATTTTTTCCAGCAATTCCTTCAATGTTATGTTCAGAATGCTCGGTTGATCAATGGCTGCTACGCCAAATGATCAGGTGCATTTCACTATAACATGACGGGGGTATGCTTCTATATATGTTCTTACAGTTAACATTAACAACTTACCACAGTCATGACATAAAGTGTCATTTATAAACGCTCTTTTGACAAAAATCGTCATCTACCATCCCTAACAGAATTGACAGCAGTAAACAGACGATTCTGACCGAAACACAGCCCCTAACAGAATTGACTGTCCTAAGTTTAAAAAGGAACTACGACCTTTAGAGCCAGCTGCTTTTCAGAAATACGTTTTCCTTGTAAAGAATAGAGTGTCATTCAGCATGTACACGAAAACAATATAATACAAAGAAAACAAATGAATACCGCTTCATTATACAGTTAGTCGAGTTGACACACAATCAGCTTGTTAGATCATTTACATCAGTGTCTTTGTACTCTTTTATCAACAGGTATTCTTACTTCTTCTGCCTCTTCTGCATAATATGATTTATGGAAGAAGACTAATCTACCCAAATCAGGTACATGCTGCTTGTTCGCTCTCGAATCAACACTAGGGCAACAAGAACTTTGAACCAATCAAGTGCAGTTGATAATTTGAAATAACCAAAAATGCACTAAGACGTTCTTTTTAAACAGATATTTGACGTAGAGGTCTGGGAGGTGGGTGGCCTGGCTATCGTGGCGATAGACGACCGAGAACAGACGATTCTGACCGAAACTCGGGAGAGAGTAGGGATACACCATACTGTAACAATACAGGATTATAACAAGGTAGGTGGGCGGGATATTAGCAAGATTGATTGAAATGAGTGATTTACTGGTGTTTTACGCCGTGCTTAAGCGTATTACACGTTATGAAGGAAGTGTATTCCAACAATAATTGAAACTAGAACAGCCAAGATGTAAAGTGTATTCATAATGTTGGAAATTTAATTTTCCTCCAATGCTAAGTAAGACAGCATTGCTACTCTTCAAACAAACTGCCCTTAGCCATAGAGCGATACGAGCAAGGCGTTGACAAATAACTATGGATAATTTGGGCACATCACTGGCAATTTATACATGGGAACGATTGGTATTCCTTAACTGAACCGGTCTTGTTACAGTCTGGTTACAAATAAAAGCTCTGAAGCCCTTAAGGCCACTCACAACTTGTATAAAGTTAGAAATTGTTTTTTTTTATATCCACGTTACTCCATTCCAGGGCCTGCAGGCGATCAAGGACGTGAACAGACACCAATGTTTCGTACTTCCGGTGTTTGGTAGATTCAGTGAGGTCCAGAAAGCGTCTCGTGAAAATAATGTACGTTTTCGTGTCCTTTTTGACCAGTACTCTAATGTTATATTACACACCAAAAGATTCCAGATCATAAATCCCTTTGTGAGCTAGATACAATTGGAATGCATTTTTTAAAATTATGTATGGATCATAATTCAACAATGCTCTTTTCAATTACTTACCATAAATGCAATGTTGGAATCGTGTAGCTGCCTTGATATGAATATGTTATAAATGTATTAATTGACTTGAAAACAAAAGAAAAAACTGACTCTTAAAGAAAATGTATACTCTCCCAAAAAAGAAACACAACATTAATTTTTTTTTATCCACATATGAATACAGAAATAAGCATCACATTACATTGAAATTAAGCACACTGGTTGTTCAGATGTCATTAAAATGTCAAAATTTATCACATTAAAGTCCATAGCGCTCAGATGACGCCAATGCAAAGTCAATATCTGTTGTGCCCACCATTAACCTCTAACACAGCACGGACACGTCTCGGCAAAGACATGATCAATTGACGAATACGGATCAACAGCCACCACCCAGTGCTTAAAGTCAATTATCGGACATTTACATTATAACATGATCATGTTGTCATGTCTGTCTCAATCACGCAAATTTTTGGAAGAATTCATGTTTTAAATTTTGTTTGTGATGTTGCGTTTCTTTTTTGGGAGAGTATATTTAAAAAAATGTTCTTTTAACAGTCAAATTCTGAGGTTGACCAATCAGTTCAGTTAGAGTTGGTGTCCACAGTAGAACCCGTGCCCAGTGAGATACTTCCGGTTGTTGCCGGTGAACACATTGCGGAGCTATGTACTGGAATCAACACGTTCTGGTTAATACACCCTGAAGGTACGTATCATGAATAACCACTAAACAGTCTTAATGGGCATGTTCACAAATTCAGTGAATTCCCCTTATTTGCAGCGTTTTGATTTAGAATGGACAAAATTACAAACTAGTCGACCAATGAAAAAGCTGCTACTACGGGAAAACCCTTAAAGTCGATATAACAAATCATATCGTGTGTATATAGTAGCTGGGACTGATATAAGAGGGATAGGCAACGGGAACAAATCACGTCAAATCTCACTCTCGGCGATATTTCGCGTTACCACAATATAAGGTGAAGATAAAGCCAGTCCTCCTGAACTAAAGTAATTGAAGTTTCTATCGCCAAGTGAATTATTTAACGGACCAGTTGGCAAATTTCTTGTACCAAAGTAAGATCATATGTCTTTTGACTGTAATATTGTGGCGTTAATAGTCCAGTATAAGCAGTATGTACGACGTTTTCGTCTTTAAGTTTAGGTATAAGGTATTCAGGTATTGAATCTTCAGCAGAAGTGTTTTTTGTTGCAACACATAGGTTTTGGGGCTGGTAACGTATATGTCATTAATCAGCGATGGAAGTCCAGTATTGTTTTAATGACTGGCTTTTCCGAAACCTTCGCCTATTTACTCGGAGTCTTTCACTGTTTGTCTAAAAACTTTATTTAATCGTCGAGACTATAATATATATATAAACCTCATCAGTGAATACTACAGACCATACTATTTTTAGTTATTAGTATTATTATTTGTTTACAGGCTCTGGGAGGATGAAGCGATGGGATTTCGAACTCGAAGCGACAATTTTCGGATTTAAAATATCAATCTCTATTAAAGGCAAATAAATATCGGGAAAATAGCATGCTGTAGAAGAGATGTGCTTGAACAGTTTATGAGTTAGACAATTGATTAAAATAAATACAATTCCTGTTGCAGAATTAGACAATGCATTGAGACAAATAAAATTTCTATCGTAGAATCAAATTTGGTATGGCTTTATTCAATTATTTGCCTATTTCGGGAGAACCTGAAAAGCATGGAGTATGAAAGCCTGATAAACAAAACCTTATGTACATTCACATGTAATGTAGGTCTTGTTTATAAGGCTAGGAGTATTATAATGTTAACCGAACACTGACTAGATATCAAAATATCCCGTTTCATGTACTTGAAATGCAAATTATTATATTTTTTTTTAAAACATTTTCTCGGAAATGAATCGTTCGCACTTTCCTGATATATCATTATATAAATAGCAAAAGATTTAATTCTTAATAAATGAGAAGAGATGGTATTTATGTTTCCGCTGCACTCAACCAACGATGAATGTATGTAGGCAACTGAGGTTAATCATTATGAGGCGAGAGTGATGTCAGCCGTAAAGGGGTGCATCTTACAAAATAATATCTCAACACACAGCAGCGTATTTGATTTATACTGGAGATTACCGCTAAACGGTTCCTGACACAGGAGCACCTCCTGAACCTATGAGGAGGTATAATCATCGACGTTAGTGTCAGTTAACACCACATAGGACCAATGATGACTGTACAGGGGGATAACATGTCGAAAAGTTGAAAAAGTTTTCCCAAGTTCAGACGGGTACGAGTTTTTTTATTTAATAAAAAAGCCACCATTATACGATTTGATACTGAACGGACATACAGTCAGAAATTAGACTCGAGAAAGCTGCTTATATGCTTTATTTTAGTCAGTTTTCAAAGTGCTACATCTTTCCTCTGTCTGATTTGAAAGACTGATATGGCTTCTATACACGGTCAGAAAAACTGGTTCTTTGGTTGTTATCTAAATGGAACCATTACTGAAAAACGTATTCGTTGGTAACGGAAGAAGGGGAGATATAATAGCTTCAGCTGATGTTAAAAAGGTTCCATACAAAACCATGAAGGGTTCTTCCGGAGTCATAAGCCGAAGAACCTTTAATGGTTCTATCAGAACCAGTGTTTGAATAACTAAAACATGTCAGCCAATGCCATAAATGGCAATCAAAAGTATAACCTCTCAAACAGAACTAGTAATGCACTACGTATGCCAGATGCGAAAAAATAGATGTCAGTGGTAACAATAGCGTGCTAACAATTAACAGTATAGTAATACTGTTTGTTCACTTTGTAAAAGTATATCGTTTGACTTCATAAACGGATTTCCTCGAGTGCCCGTTAATTTATTAACCGTTAATTGTAGCCACGGGTTTCCAATAACAAATTATTATTTATTTTCAATACAATGTGCAATTATAATTTACGTTCCCAGCAATTGGAATAAAACAGAAAACATACTTAAGGTCTTGCTGGACCCCTTGGGCTCAAAATGAACTAATTTTTTGTTATCGCTTAGATTAAAAGTTAGGTATTCA
>JARDVA010038697.1:0-12568 GCA_030265315.1 Mopalia swanii
TACAAGGCTGACAGGGCCTTAGTAACCAGTATTTAAACAGCCAAAATATGCCTTAACTTCTTGATATATATTTTTTTAAAAATACAGAAATAAAGTTTTGTAACAACTGTTTTATTAAATAATATTATTTTATATTTATACTTATACTAATACTAATAATTGATCACTTACAGTTACTCACCCTTAGAAATTGAGAAAAGAATTTAAACTTTTATATTCTCAAATGATTAAATTTTATACAATATTATACATGTATGTACATGAATTGATAAACCTTTTTTTAAACACAAATATGATGTAAAAAATTATAATTTGAATCTAATCATCTCATTTCCAAATTAAATTTTGCCTCTGTTTACAATTATTTGAGATCATTAATTTACTGTATCTACCCCATTTAGGGTCCAATTTCCGTATACGCGTTTTGCTGCCGAAATTTCAACTACTCTAACTTTTGATTTCATACAATCGCCTTATGTAGAAAACAGAAGGTTGTTAGAGACTAAAATAAAACTAAATGTTCTTTTTTCTGTTTACACTTTTTAACATGGATTGTTAGGAGAAAATTAGTTGTTAGTTTAACATGGCATTGTTGTTGTTAGGGAACGGTAAACCGTTTGCCCAAATCATAGATCGTTCGCCACTAAAGACATACCATGGGTTCTATGTTTGCATGATTGTCTTGGGATGGTTGGTTACATCAGAAAATGACTTAGGCTAAATGTATGTTCGTTAACACTACAGCTACACATGCTAGCTAAAAATAAATTGTAGAACAATGGAATTACAGGCCTGTAGAAGACGATCAACTAATTAATGATTGTATTAATGTAAATTGTAGAACAAATTGAACAATGCAATTACAGGGATGAAGAAGACTGTTGACTATTTGATTATTGTATTCATGTAACAGGTGTATTAGGAAAGTGTTCCGTGAGAGTTATGGAAATCTATAAACAGTGTTTCATAGCTTTATTATGATAAAATAAAATCAAGTCTTGAGTTTCACAGTTTTGTCAATAAATGTATGGTTTTTTTCTTGCAGTGTTTTTTTGTTTGTTTGGTAACTATTCAGATTTTGTCTATTCAGTCTATTCAGACAATGCTACGAATCCAAGACAAGATCAGTTTCCAATGAAGTTTGAACCAAACCAATCACTCTAAACTAGAGATCAGTTTAAAATTGGACAGTGGACCAGTCCAATCATTCAGAAATATATGTCAGTTTGCAGTTTCAATAGATAAGATTACAGTTTGAATTCCGACCAGTCTGATTATTGTAAATTAGATATCAATTTACAATTTAAGTTTCGGCCAGTCAGGTTATTCTTAAATAGATATCAGTTTACAATTTGAGTTTGAACCAGTCCAATCATTCTTAAATAGAGAGCAGTTTATTTTGGAGTTTGGACCAGTCCAATCATTCTGAAAAAGATAGCAGTTTACAATTTGAATTGAGACCAGTCTGATCATTCAGTTAAATAGACTGAGATCAGTTTGAGTGTGGACCAATCAGGTCATTCTAAAAAAGATATCAGATCATTCCTCATAAGATAAAGTGTGCATATTTGTTGTTTATCATCCGCTTAATGCCTTCTGATTGAATTACAGCTTCTTCAGTATTTCTTCTGGAATTATTTAACATTCATTGTGCAAAAATTCCCTTCCGATGCCACTTATCGGGGAAACTGTAAAATTACGACTGTTGACATCAAACCAAAATGTCCATCATACTTAGTGATGTGATTGGCCTATCCACTTTCAACCAAAGATAAACACAATCTGACACCGTTCCCATTTCAAAGCGAGAGGGTCCTGTCATAAAAATAGTCTACATGGAAAAATTTGTTAGCCCTTAAGCCACACAATAAATTTTACCTTCATTATCTGAGAAAATTGTCTGTTATGCCTCTGTGTAGGATCTAACTATATTTCACTAAAAGTGTTGAATAATCTGTCAGGAAATGATTTATATCTGTTTATTGTAACTGATTGAACATTTTATTCACTCTACCAATGGGCATGACTGCTAATATTAATGGCATATATCCAAAGAAAGTCAGTTGTCAATTTATGAAAAATTCTGGGACCAGTTTGAGATTACTACATACTATATTGTAAATAACATGTTCCCCCCCCCCCCCCCCCTCCCAAATGCTATATTGCCTTAAAAAGTTTATAATGGTATCATATTATTTTATACTTATTTTGTATGAAAAAGTCAAATTTCTTAAAATGCTTAATAAAAATAGCTTCATTTGTCCTGGATTATTTGAATCGAACTGACACATACTGCCTCGGGAGTAATAAATAGCTTTTTATATAAGCTTATATTTCATGCACAGTGTAACAGCATACAGCATGTATCTCAGATTATGGTTAAACTCAAATATATAACATGTACAAGTATTACATATAACTTAGGATAAAATAAATCTATATCCTTTACGGAACTCTTAATTTCCGTTTTGGTAATCTCTACATCAACACTCTGAGCACACACCGTCCAATGTATAACAGTTGAAGCAAATACATGTTTCATAAGCTTACAGGTTGGAGTACAGTTTTATGACACATTTACCTAAGCTTATATGTGCAACATATTCTGCTGTTTGAATTGTATTGTTCTTTATTATGATGATACTGTAATTTTATGTGACTTTTATGTCTTTGATATGATTAACATCAGGGCTAAAATTTAAAACACTACTGCCTTTGTATGTAGTATTTACCAAGAAATTAGGATGTTACAGCTTAGGGCAGGATAAACATACACTGAGCAATGCTAATATGGCAATGCTGTCTTTACTTGGAATCGGACGGAAAGAAAAGTATGTTTTAACAAATAATCTTTCCATTATTTGATTTAAAAACAAGAACTGGTCAGAATGGGATGAATGTAAAGCAAGATACCCTGAAATAAAAGTGTTAAAAAACTCTAACCCTCAAAACTCCTTCCAGAGCTTGATTGCCAATTTAAATAAGTTATTCGTTGTTATTTTTCACTAATATAATATGCCTAGCTAAGATGTGTCAGAAATAGTAAAATTATCAATCTGAACTGGACACCTTTAATATTTGGTGGTCTTACAACCTTCTCTTTTATAATGTTGTCTGCATGACCAATGTTTTTGCCTCGAGAATCCCCTATTACTTGCACAACACATTTTTGAATGGGCCAAAACGGTAATCAGTTGTTTTTTAAATTGATTAATTGCTCACTCAAGATAGCCTGGTTCCATTACTTAAGCGCAATGGAAACACAAAAAAGAGCCTTCTTTACATACATGGTTGGCCTTTATTAATTGCCATAGCTGTGTGGAAAAATCTTCCAATTTTAGGCAAGATCCACTGGCTAATTGTCTTTATGCTAATGCCACTTGGAATGCCGAGGCAAGAAAAATTTGTGTCTGATCTGGGAAGATAGGATTTCTGGCTTCATGGGATAAAGTGATGAAGAAATATGCCTATAAGACTAAGCTTTGCATATTGATGTCCCAGGAATCAACAGAATCGAATTGTCCAAGATGGCTTGATTTGTGTTTGTCTTAATGGTTCTGTGTTACTGTGTAGTTTGGCTAGTTTCTGTTATCTCGGAGGGGAGAATTATTGTCCTAAAGCAGGACTATGGAAGCCTGGTAAAGACAATCAACCTTAGCTTGTCCTTCCAAGTACTGTTCTGCAAGGCGTTATGATCTCTTCAATTCATATTCCGGGCAAAGTCATCTGGCTGTAATAACACATGTCAAGTTCGGATCGAAAAGCAAGACATTGAATTGATCAATAAGAGAGGAAATCTTTCTGGCTAAGCCTACTCATTTCCAGCCTCTACTTAATCTATGCATATTTTGTATGAAAAGAGTGATGGTTGGTGACCTTTTGGAATCTAAAGGTCACTAGCTATTTTCTTATTCATAACATCAGATGTGGCAAGGCTTAGGTGCTCTGTTTGTCGTTGATCTTGCCATTCCATAAGAATACCATTAAAGACAAGTTTGCGACTTTCTCTTTTCCTCAACTAATCGCCCAGCATTTGCCCCCTATAATAAATGCATAATTTGGACATTTTCCCCAGTCAGTCTAACTAGTCAGCCTGATTCAAGCTGAATACACATTTTATAAGTGAAGAAATTTTGGCAGTGTTGGTCAATGACTTTCATACCAGAAACATGTACATTCTACGAAAAGTTGTTAATATTTTTTGTGCAAATGCAAAATATGTTTGTAAATTAATTTTATTTCTTCAAACAAAACTGACCATCTCTAATTGTAAAGTGATATGCTGATTGACAAGATATTCCACATACAGTGCATTTAATACATATAACATTGATACACATAGATGTATTTCATAAGGCAGGTACACTGACTGCATATTGTCCTTTTCCGTTACATGTTTACAAGTAACTTCGTCTTGGCGTAAGCCCCTTTTTGTACATACAAGTATGATTTGTGTATGATTCGAGCATCTTTGACGGACAGAAGAAACATTTATTTTGCAAAATTACTATTATTTCAACTTTGCAAGGCACTAATAGAAATTATTCAGCATTATGTTTTTTTATTGCCACATGACATGTTTTTGACCAATCTGAACAACAATATGACAACATAAAACATTGTCTTAGTACTACAATGCAGTTTTCAAACTGAAAATATAATATACATGTAGCTCTGTTAACTTTAAGTTAATGTTGCTGACTTACTGTCCAGAAAGATGATGGCTGTCAGTGTAAACATATTTTAAATTTATGGTTTAATAACTTTGGAAAATACAGGTATGAAATGTTGGGTGAATAAATCTGGACAGCCCTCATTGTATCCTTACTTCTGAGTGTATTTATTCAGCTGGCTTTAAAGTTATTGTTTGTTATTTTGGCGGAGTCAGTGATCCATCTCTTGTCTCACAAGTAGCTGGAATAAACAACTACCTGCATTGTGTGAACCTTAGAAGTTTTAGCTTGAATTGTGCTGAAGCAGAATATTAAACTCAATACTCTGACATCTATGATATTTAATAGAACAGAAAGCTGTTGACTGTTGGCAATAAAAGGTCCCTGCTTTTAATATCCACAAAGAAAAGTCATCTGATATTTGGCAGTTGTCATTTGTCCTTATTTTATCGACTATAGTAGAAGCATTGTTAAGCTAGGAAATCAATATTTGAAAAGATTAATAACTTGGTAGACCTTTGTGGAGGAAATATCTGACCAGAATTTCTGTAATATTGACCCAAATTTATTCAACTTTTTTCTATGGTAATTTGAAATGCAGCAGGTCCTCCAGCTAATCACCTGGCCTGAGTACACACATTTAAGCCCGTTACGATCTTATTGACTTCAATAAACTAACTTGGCATTTGACAAATTCTGAGATACCTGTCAAATTTAAATCCGCATAGATTTCTAGTCACACCTTATTTGATGATTGTTTCGAGAGAAATTTAATCCTGCCCTTACTTTAACAAGTTACCTACTACATGAGGTTGCTTTTACAGGATAATCTTTATAAAACTACATGTACTAATATGATAAGATCTTCGTGAAAAGGACCAATTGGACTTACATGTATGTAACGTATATCTAGATATAATAGTTATTTGCTGTAAATAAATATATTAATGAACATGTAATGATCTGTAATATTGTCTATAGTTGCTGGAAAGTTTTTAAATGCCTCAATATTGGCAAGCCTGTATTGGGAATCTTCAATGGACTCAGTGACCATCTGAGCAATGAGTCCTGAGACCAGTCCTAAATTGTCATTAAAAATTGCAGACTGCTATTTAAAGTATGGGTGTTTGAGAGAAAATCTTAATCCTATGAATAATGGCCTTGGACAACATTCATTCAGTGTAGCTTATTCATGTTCTGATGAAAACATTCAAACATTTTGTGGATGAAAAAAGTATCCTTGTTATCACTGCTATATATTGGTGAATTAATTTGTTTTATTTTTTATCAATAATTTCTTAATATCCTTTGAATTAAGTTTTGTTTATTATATGTTGATCAGTTTTTTATTCTCTTTAAAATTCTGTTTATTTCAGGTTGAATCAATACTAACAAGGAAATATCATGTGTCTAAAGGTAAGTCTAATTAAAAAAAAATTAACTCTGATGGGATTTAATTTTTTTATTTTTAAATTTTGTTTTTTTGGAAAATTGATTTTCATTCTTTTGATATTCTTTTCTGGAATAGTATTATTCTTGTAATTGTAGATCTATTCCTTTTGGTATTAAATGTATTGTGTTGAGTTTATAATGTTGGTGAAAATTAACATCGATAAATGTCAACTGTTATTCTTTTATTGTTCTCTGTGAGCCATATGTTTAAACTTCTGTTTAACTGTTATATTAACTCAGGCTGTTGTAAACTCTTTTGTGCTGGAGTCTTTTACAGCTATTTTCTTGTCAGTTCAATGAATCGCTTCAGAGATTTTGCCTGACACGTTATTTTTGTGCAGATTCTTCTAGCTACGGCCATATGCTTTATTCACATAGCCAACTGTTGAAAGTACATGTAGTCTGGGTCCATTGCATGCATGTTAGTCCTTCCCATGTCATATTGTTACTTCTGTGTTATTTTTTGCCGATTAAACCAAGATGGATTTATCTACAAGAAGCTAATCCAATAAAAGATAAATTTAACTTGTTTATACTGTGTACATAAACAAGAATCATTAATACTTGGTCATTGAATCAAGCTGTCTCTCAATTAACAATCAAAGAATTCCAAACTTTTAAAAATTGTATTTTGTCATTATATTAAATCACTGGTCTTCTGATTGTGTCTGAGTCATCTAAAGTGTTTATATATGTATTTGTAGGAAATCATGCCAGTTATAGTCAATTACGAGGAGTCCAAAGACTGGGACAAATCCATTTGTAAGTTGTCATAAAAATGCCATTAATCATAAAATTAACTGAAAATTTATTTTGGAGGGTACAGGGTAGATGTAAAGGTGATTTTTCAAATATCCGTAGTAGTTGTTGAAATTGTCTGTTGCCAGCGTCGTCTAATGGGGTGTCTTCACCTGGTGGCCTTACATGCCATCAAATGAGTTAAAAAAAACCTAAGTATGGTGCAAAATCAAATAAAATAAAATAATAGAATATTCACTAATTCCCCCACCAATTTACTCTTCCATTAGTTTATGTTTGTGTTCATTGGCATTATTGTTGAGACAAAATGTCCTTTCAGTTTGACAATACTGACCCAAGCTTTTATTTGCTTTTTACATTTAAGTAGAAAAAGTATGTCACACTTGCATTTTTCTTCTTATAGCTATATAAACTATGCTTAACCAACCAGGTAATCTTAAATGGTTCATTTTTAATGTAATTTGCTGTTTCTCTTGTACACGTTATGCACTGTGTATTATTTGTTCATGCATAGCCTGTGATTGTCTTGTAGTGACTGCAATGTTTTTGTTGCCAGTGATGATGAGGAGGGTTTCCTTCATCCTTTTGACTGGCAAACGCATATATATGAGTAAAATAATAGTTACATCATGTCCATCATTGGTGAGGGTTATGATGGAGTCCCTGGTGTTTTCCGAGCTTAGGTTCATCATGAAGTCGATCAGTTTGTGATTTGTTTGCAGTACATTGTCTTGTATTTGTCCTGCCTTGTCTTTGTTTCATTCCAGTGGCATTGGGAGAGATTTCCTTCACCCATTGGCTTCGCATCATGTGAGTGAGATAACTTAAATATGGTGTTTTGGCTTTTCTACAAGTATGGATCCTCTGCTCATGGTGTATCTACATGTTATACTGTCTATACTTAGCACTGGAGGAAGATTAACTTTCCAACTTTACCAAACACTTATCATTCTACTGGTGACAGTTTAATATTGTTGGAATACCCTTTAGCTTGGCATATGATAATACACCAATCAATTAATCAGCCAATCAATGTACAACAGTACAGTATACTACCATGGCTTACTTGTTGGAGTATACTATCTGCCTACTAATCCAACTTCAATGTACTGTCCACGGGTTCGAGTTCCCTTGTCAACCATCCGCTATTTGTGTGAGACATGATTTAGCTCTGGCAATTGCGAAGGTGGTTTTTACAAGGTTTTCTCTCGATTGTCCACTGTGTTTCAACAAGGAGCAGTGTTAAACCCCATTCAAACAAACAAACAAACAAAACCTTTGACCCGCAGGTCACTACTAATGATTTCTCATCTATATGTAATATATTACAGAAGACATGGCATTTGTAAATCAAGTCTAACTTCATCCACACCCCCAAATTCCAGATGGTTTCATGGCAGTGCTGTTTTTTGTAAGTATTGCTACTCTTGTATATACAAGTATTGTCAGATGTCAGAGACAAAACTCTGCAGAGGATTTACTCTGACCCATAGTGTTAGCCAGAAGGATGTCTCTGTGTCTTTTAGACATCCAAGAAGCCATTTAAGACAACCTGTTTCAGTCAAATTTAACATGGGAAAGATAGAGGAACACTAAAATGAGACACCCTATTTCTGTAAAAATGGGGATTTGAGACACCCTGTTTTTGATTTCTGGCTAATACTATGCTCTGAACTCTACATTTCTTTTATTAACATATTTCAAATTTTTGTACAGAAACTTGAGAAGAGTTGCAGTTTGAGCTGTTATGATAATCTCTAGAAGCTGTGGAGCTGAGAAAGAACTGATTTGCGTCATTTCAATAAAGTTGGAGATTTCATGGGGGGTCAGCTAGTATGCTGTCATATCAGCAAAATTTAAATAAAATGGGATCTAAAACCCCAATCAAACAAATACATGTACATTTCTGAAAACTCAATAGTCACAATGCCTGTTTAACTGAGTTTAATACTTAATCAATTGTTCCTCTTTTCTTTATTTCATGCGTTAATAAATAAGCTTATAATACACTTTTACAAACTGTAAAACTATGTTTTCAATAAAACAAACAAAATTTAAATAAATCACAACAACAGAAAAAAAGGTGGAATAAAACATTTTCTGCACATTTTAAACATGTATCTCGCCCCCAACATTTAACGGGATGTGATTTCCGACAAAAAGGAGAAATTCAATAAAGTGGCATTGTATTTGACCACCTTTAAATAGCTGCTGGTTGAAAGTGCTTTTTTATTTTTCTTTCTTCTTTAGCTTATTTGTTCAATCCAGCTGGTTTTAGAAATTAAAGTGACTATTTTCTTGTATATGGGATCGTTTATGACATGTTCAATATGTTTTCCCATGATGGCATATGTGTAGATGGTGAGGTGTATATGGTCTTAACTCAGTTATACACTTTAAATCAATCTATCACTCATGAATGTGAATTTTATTTAAAGTCTGACCTTTGACCCAATTTAAGTAATGCAGATCTGCTAATTGTTTTTTGTTGATAATCTTTCTAAAAGATGTTTATTTTGTTGGATTATGCCCAAATATCTTGCAAATCTTTGGTATTTGAAAAAACGTTTAATAGAGATACAAATTCCTTATAGAGTATTACGTCACTGGCTTATCAAAATCATTCACTAACTGAGTTTAAAGTTTTAATATTCTTATTATATATTGTGAAAATTTTGACATCAATTATTTTGAGTGTCTTAGTGGTTGCTTTTGCTGGTACAATCACATGTCTCATCTAATCAATAAAACCTGTGTAAATGTTTTTAAAAAATCTATACATCAGGCAATGAGAAAGTTATTCTCATTTTATAGATGTGTAAAAACCTTCTGTTCCAGGAGTTATTCTCTTGTTTTAAAAAAAAGTTATATCTGTTTGTGACCTTAAGTAAGTTCTAGTATGTTGAGGTCGAATTGAGTAAAACCATTAAAATGGTATAAAATAAGCAAAGGCTGAATTATTGATTTTCTCATTTTGATGGTTAATCAATTACATGGTCTGTCACCAATTTTTATTATTCTGAATTTAATGTTTTTAGTGTACATAGCTCAATTTCAAACCTCTATGCTCAACAAAAACTTTTTGAAATTTTAATAAGAGATTTTAAGTTTCAGCGCAAGGCATACTCATAAATTGGCTTTACATTAATTTTAATCACCATAAAAAAAATTTATGTATCAGTTATTTATTTTTTGATGTTTATAAGCCAATCTGTTGTCAGGGTTGATTCTTGTGATTGTTTCGTCTTGTGGCTACTGGTTGGTTTTTGCCAATGAAGTCAACGGTTGTTTCATTCACCCATTTGTCACTAACACAGTTATAAGAGTGAAATGTTACACAAACACCAATCATACAAAACAGTTTTTATTTTCATTAAAGTGTTTTTTCTAGAAAAATGTGTGTCATAATTTTCTAGATATACAGCTGTATATCAGTTTCTGTGTCCTATTTTTCAATGTTTTCACTTCCAGTTGGGGTTTTCCCGGCTCTCTATGTTACATTACTCATATGAGAACATTTATTTTCAACAAGTGTTCATGTGTTCTTCTTCTACAAATCTGCTAGTAGCTTTATATTTAAATATCCTGATACTTGAATGTTTTTTCGCTAGGTGCTACCAAACAGTGTTATAATACATGTATTGGGAAAAAGTCAAAGCATGGGGTAAATTACATATAAATAAAAATAATTTTGCAAAATAATACAATTACACTTGTCCTTGTGTTGCATTAGAAACAGATGACTAAACAGGATGTTATTCATATAAAATGTCTTACATAATGTGCTCTAGTTATCTTTGTCTACCTAAAAATTCATTTTCAGTAGGAAATGTTCAAATGATTAGTCTTAAACCTATTTGATTAACTGATTTAAATAATTCTTTTCCTTTGTCTGTAGATGATGAGTTTAAGGATGTCATGACCCCTGGTTTTCCTGAGTCTGTGTCAGAGGGGGATGTCAGGTGGGAAAAAGGTCAGTAACCACGAACTCATTCAGTTTTTTTATATACCATTATTAGCAAACTTTCAAACAGCAAATGCCCTCTGGCCAGGGCATGTATAATTGACTTATATTTATGATGTACGTAAGGGCAGTGATTTTCCGCGATCGCAGAAAACATAAAGAATTCACAGATTAGTAATGTGAAAAGGAATTCGCATCTTAAAATGGAAAATTGTATTTTCAGCGTAAAATTAAAACTTACCTGGAAAAATCAGAAACGGAGTATGACTGGAAAGCGTTGTTGCACTGCCATAGTTTACAGATCTGCTGTTGGGAAGTTTATTGTCTATAAACGGGTGCTTTGACATTTAAATCAGGGTGCGAAATTCAGTGTTCATTGATCAGTGTATTTTTAAAAAAAAAGGTTATATTTTCAATTTCTGTAAATGGCAAGGGAAATTTTTAATTAAGACCGTATAATGATCTGTACCTGCGTGAATATCGTTTTACATGTAGCCTGATCGTCGCATATATGCAAGTATTGTATGTTATAGTTGTCTCCCAGGAGGAACAATCTGATTTTTATAGTGAGGGGTGTTATCACAGTTCAGGGGTTCATAGACGTCAAATTATTGAGTTTTTTATTGAACAAAATTCAGTTTTTTTTAGTGTCCTATTGAATTTTTTTTATATTTTAAGACCCAACTATTTATTTTTATCATAATTTAATATTAGAAATGGAGTCTGAATTGAGTTTTTTGAAAATGATGCGTAAAAATGGTGTCTCAAATTGAGTTTATTCTTGAGCTTAACTACCCATTTAGGGTAGTTAAACTGGGCGTCTATGAACCCCTGCAGTTATTATCGTCATTAATAATAGCAGATTTTGTTAATTGAATTCATGAACAAATTTAGATAAAGCTTGACGATGTTTAACATTTAACACATTTGTTAACATAATTTAGACTTGCCTTGATTTTAAAAAAATCAGATAGGTTTTGGAAGACCTAATTATAAATTCATGATGGCAGACTCATTAACAGCGATAGCAAAAATGAAACTTTGTCGTTCCTTGTTGTTCCTAAATCAGAATGAGTGATAATAGTGATTTTGTGATAACTTCTGTCCACCTCATTTATAAAAATTATGGTATTGACATTGACATGGAATTCCTAAAATCTAAAACGGAATTTCTCATTTTTTTTAAGCGGAAAATCATTGGGCCTATGTAGGCTACACTATAGAGAAACAATAAGTTTTGAATAAGCATACATGTATGTATTTATAAACACTAAACATTATGGTTGTGTTGTTGTTAACAACACTACCATGCCCACCCCTCAAGATATCCAACAAAATGTATACAAGATGACAACACTTCCAGAGATCAACAACACCTGAACACAGCTTGTTTTCTGGGTCCATTCAATTTGTTCTGTACAAGATAGAACATACCACAAATCTAGCCATCTCTCCATTCTTATGTGACCCTTGTGATTAGCATATTTAACCAGGGCAAGAAAACTTTCTTTGCAAAAGGCCCGTGGCCATGGCATAGTGGTTATCTAACGCCTACAATGTACTTCGATATACCGTTCATGGGATCGAGTCAGTCTGTCTACCCTCAGGTATATGAGTGAGTCACAAGATGTGGCTCTGGCAGGTGCGGGGGTGGTTTTTACGAGGTTTCCTCTCGGTTTTCCACCATACTAGGACAAGGAACAGTGTGAAGTGGACAATC
>JARDVA010038808.1:0-15893 GCA_030265315.1 Mopalia swanii
GATGTGCAATACGAATTGGCATGTTTTCATACTAGACAATTCACTTAGTAAAAAACAATTTTGAAAATAAGTTGGTAACGTTTCTTTTGGACACTAGTTTATATATATTTTAAATAGATTATATTTTTGTTTTAAGATTTAATTATATATATACTAATACGTTTAATTTATATCTTGTAATTTAAATAATTTCTCATTATAACAGTTTTTTACGGTGGCTTATAAGGGACACGAATATTTTTCTTTGATTTACGATTATTTTTTTTAAATTTCACCTCAGTAGATATAGTTTCTACTCAAGTTGAAATATTTCTACTTAACTAGAAATACTTTCAACCTCAGTGAAAATCATTTCTACTCGAGTTAAAATGATTTATACTAGAGTTAAAATATTTTCACTGAAGTGAAAATAATTTCTACTCGAGTTAAAATATTTCCACTTAAGTAGAAACGATTTCTACTAGATTTCTACTAGAGTTTAAATATTTGCACTGCGGTGAAAATAGTTTCTACTCGAGTTAAAATATTTTTACTTAAGTAGAAATGATTTCTACTCGAGTTAAAATATTTTGACTGCAGTGGAAATAATTTAGACTCGAGTTAAAATATTTCTACTTAAGAAGACATTATTTTCACCTACTTAAGTGGAAATGATGAGGCTATTACGGCAAGGTGTACGATATCCTTTCCAGCCGATTAGCAGGCCTGTTGCATTGTTAACACATTCACAACTACCGAAAACAAGAACTAGTCCAACAAGAGTAGAGATAATATTTACTTAAGTAGAATTTATATCTACTTAAGTAAAAATATATAAACTTGAATAGAAATATTTTAACTCGAGTTGAAATTATTTGTACTTAGGTTGAAATATTTTAACTTGAATAGATATAATTTCAACGTTGGTAAAAATATTTTAACTCAAGTAGAAACTATATCTACTGAGGTGAAAATATTTCTACTTAAGTAGAAATTAAAAAAAATAATCGTAAATCAAAAAAAATATTCGTGTCCCTTATAAGCCACCGTACCTACCTGTATTCTATTGTTTGTAAATATTTCAGCCAATATAAATGACTTAATATATCATTCAAGCTTGTGTTCCATTCTTTGCATACCCGTATATTGCTACACCCCCACCTATAAATTCGATAAGAGGTTTTGCTATTGTTTCTACTTCATTCGTTATATTCGCCCATGTGACCTCAATAAGCGGGCGCTTGGCTCATGGTTGTAGGTCACGGGCCATATATCACCAAGGCGTCTCCAAGGCGGACCAGGTCTGTAGATCTGATAACGGGGCTGTACGTCTGCAATGAGGAAGGCTGTGATAAGAATTTTAAACCAGGACAAGATGACTCGTGGAACAGTACAGAACGTTATACTTGAACAGTACAGAACCAAGTCGTGGAACACTACAGAACCTAACCGTGGAAAAGTATAGAACCTATTCGTGGAACACTACAGAATCCAATCGTGGAACCCTATATAACCTAATCGTGGAATATTTCAAAACATAATCGGGGAATGTCACATCGTAGAAAGTTATAGAGCGTACTTGTGTAATGTTAAAGAGTTCAATTGCGAAATGCCATTGTTCTTATGGAATGATACAGAACCTAATCCTAAAATGTTACAGATCATAATCGTGGAACAGTATAAACCCTAATTGAAGAACAGTTAAGAACCTAATCGTGGAATATTACAGACCATAATCGTGGAATGTCACATCGTACAAAGTTATAGAGCATACTTGTGTAATGTTCAAGACAGTACATAACCCAATCGTGGAACAGTACACACCTAATCGTGGAACAGTGCAGAACCTAGTCATGTAGCAGTACATAAACTTATCGTGGAACAGAACCTAATCGTGGAACAGCACAAAACCTAATCGTGGGCCAATACAGAAACTGATCGTGGAACAGCACAGAACCTACTCGTGGAACACTACGGAACCTAATCGCGGAACAGCACAAAACCTAATCGTGGACCAATACAGAAACTAACCGTGGAATGTCACATCGTAGAAAGTTATAGAGCATACTTGTGTAATGTTAAAGACAGTATATAACCTAGTCGTGGAACAGAACCTTATCGTGGAACAGTACACACCTTATCATGGAACAGTACAGAATCTACTCATGGAACAGTACATAACCTAGTCATGTAACCGTACATAACCTAATCGTGGAACACAACCTTATCGTGGAACAGCACAAAACCTAATCGTGGACCAATACAGAAACTAATCGTGGAACTGCACAGAACCTACTCGTGGAACTCTACGGAACCTAATCGTGGAACAGTACAGAACCTACTCGTGGAACAGTACAGAACCTAGTCGTGTAACAGTAAAGAACCTAATCGTGGAACAGTTCAAAACATAATCGTGGAACAGTACATAACCTAATCGTGGAACAGAACAGAACCTAATCGTGGACCAATACAGAAAGTAATCGTGGAACACTACGGAACCTAATCGTGGAACAGTACAGAACCTACTCGCGGAACAGTACAGCGCCTAATCGTGGAACAGTACAGATCATAATCATGGAACAGAAACAAATCTAATCGTGAAACAGAACAAATCCTATTCATGGTACAGTACAGAACCTCATCGTGATACAGTACAGAGCCTCATCGTGAAACAGTATAGAACCTAGTCATGGAACAGTATAGAACCTTACCGTGAAATAGTACAGAATTTAATCGTGGAACAGTCTAGGACTTAAACAGTACAAACCTACTCGTGACACAGTACAGAACCTTAACCTTGAACAGTACAGAACCTAATCGTGGAACACTACAGAACATTATCGTTAAACAGCACAGAACCAAGTCTTGGAACACTACAGAACCTAATCGTGGAACACTATAGAACCTAATCGTGGAATATTTCAGCACATAATCGTGGAATGTCACATCGTAGAAATTTATAGAGCAAACTTGTGCAATGTTAAAGAGCTCAATTGCGGAATGCAATTGTTCATAATCGTGGGACGTTACATCGACTTTTTTTGTAATGTCACTGAGCCTAACAGTGAAAATTACAGAGCTTGACTTTGGAAGGTTATTGAGCATAATCGTGGAACCTTACATTTTCTCATCGTTAAATGCAACAAAGCATAATCATGAAATATGTCACAGCCAAATCAGGGAATATTACAGATTATAATCTTGAAATGCTATATACCTTGTCGTGAAAAATTTGTGGAATTTTACATTGCCTAATTGAAAAATGATACAACATCCATCGTGGGATATTACATAGCCAATTCGGGGATCGTTACTCATCATGATCGTGGAACATTACATTGCCTAATCGCTAAGTGTTACAACATCCATCGTGGGACATAGCACAAATCGTGGAATTTTACAGATTATACTATATAACCTTTTAGAGCATGATCGTCGGAAGTTACACAGTAAATCGGGGAAAGTTAATAACCTAGTCGTGGAATGTTATAGCGCACAGTCGTTGAATGTTGTTGAATTTATTGCATCAATTGGGCAATTTGACATATAAGATTTAACCGACTAAAGAAATCTAAAATTCCGGATACCAAAAGTCGAGTATAACGTTTAAGGGAAAATATTATATCCCGATTGAGATACAGATTTATAAAATTGTACAATTATAAAAAGAATAATTTACATTCAAAAGTTTTAGAGGGCAACCAAACACAAAATCATGTTTATTTGCAATCAAAATACAGCGTGGTTAACTCTTTCTGTGTTAAACAATCATCTTCTGAGCCCAGATACCGGTATAACGTTTCCGATTACTTGTCTTCAATAATTGATGGAGAATTCCTAAACCGGATTGAATATTTATCAATAAAATATATATAAAAAATTCACCGGCGAACGATAGTCTTTCTACTCATGCCAAATAAATTTTCTGGGAATATTTCAAGGTTAATAATCCCTATAGCATTGTGCAGCTACAGTACATTCCACAATTAAGCTCTCTCATCTAATTGGGCGCAAAAAAGTTTCCTGCGATATAAAACTTAGTTCTGCAATTAAGCGAAAGATTATGCGCATTAAAATATCACCTACATGTAATATGGGGAGGTATCCTGTCGTGGCGATGACAGTTTTATGAATTTGTTTCCATTATTTTGTCTCACAAAACTCAATCATACTGCTTGTAATAACAGTATTTGTGGATACGTGAAAAAAAAAAGTTGCTCAAAACGCATGAAAATTACAGCGGTATTATAGATGACGTCACTTGATATTGATTACTTGTAGGTTTATCTTTAAAAATCCCTTAAAGCTTTAATCTACCATTAACCGGTTCATAACCTTTTGAATCATCAAGTTCGGTTCTGGTGAGGTATTTTAAAATCAATCCACGGAGTTTTAATACAAAACGTAATGGATTTTTGACATTTAATTTTTTTACATTATTTGATTTGGGTCAAATATATTCAAATGTCGTAAGCATATTGCCACTCCGATTAAACATATGCTCATCCATATGTCATTGTGAGAAACACACCAATGGGGAGCAGTTTAATCTTCATGGGGAATGGCGTTGGCACGATATTGTTAAGCAGCGTACCGAAGCATCACAGCTCTTACTTATAAACAGTTGTTACATGGAGATATCTCCTTATGCCCTTGATATCATGCTGATATAATCGTATACAATAACAATCCAGTTTTCACTTAAGGGGACATTCGATTATAGTGTCATACCTATTTTCTAGGTACCTTGACGACTCGGATTAAGACTCCTGCACCTCCTCGTATATCGTACTGATGAAAAATCCAAAATATTATTTAGAAATGTTTTTGGGAGTTGATCGCTATGTTGATATGAAATGTATTCAGTGATAATAAAAATTAAAAAAGGGAAAGAGTCATAATCTGAGTATTTTAATCTTCTCCATCTTAACTTATATACGAAAAATAACTTTTTTTGTTTAAGCAAGATCCTTTTCACCAGCATGTGTAATTGTGCTAAGCTTACTTTTTTTTCAGTTCCATATATTTGTTGATTAAACTCGTATCTACATTACGTTATAGCACAATATATATAATTCAGTATGAGAAAAGATATGTCCGCTACTATCCCTGGTTGTGGCAGCTTTGGACGTTATCCCAGTTTCTACGACTGCCGGCGAATAATCATGATTCATTTGTGTCACATCACTGAGTTGCATGCTGCGCTGGATACATACCATTTGTGCATGGATAAATGAGGTTTCGTGGCGTTTCGTTCTTTTCTTGTTAGTTGACCTTGTTTTGTATGGTTCAATTACAAGAGGAGATCCATCGAGTAAATCGTCCTGACGTCGTTGAACCAAAGACGCCTGTGTGTCAAACAAATCTAGTCTTGGAGCGGAAGAATCCATCTAACTGGTGTAAATTTCTCTGTCACATTGGCTTCCTCTTCCGATTTCTTGAACTTCATTTATTTCCGGGTATGTCAATGGCAATATCTGATGACAGTTGTTCTATAGCGAAATTGGGGTTATTCGTCCATAGATTTCCTGGCCTATTGTTTCTCGCGGTTAAGGGTGGATTTGACATTATGATTATATCGCAAGCGTCAGTAGCTTAGGCTATGCACGGTGTTCCCTGCCGGCCACTCCACCACCGCTTACGTCAGGTTATCAGAATTCTGATATCAGGTCCAAAGGGTCTCGATATAATAAGATTGGCGCTTATTTTATGGCGCTGTCGCTAACCGATAGTGCAAGTACCACTGAGAAGGGCGCTAACCACAAAAAAGTTTGGTCGATGCGCGTCACCTTTGTGTTGCCGAGCTGTCTCTACCAACAGTAACCGTAACGCTCAATTAAAGGCAAAGTTGGAGAAACCGATACCACTACCTGGCGCCTCCTAAAACGGGTCATTAAACAATAATATTTGTTTTACTATGACCATAGTGCGAAAAAAGCACATCAATCCATTAGGCCTGCTATGCAACACCAACTACCAGATCTTTAATTTAAAAGTGGATTTAGTACCCAGCCCCGTAGGTAACTTTCACAATATGTGGCGCAGTAGAATTTCATAAGGAAAATATTATAAAATGAAGCCCGATATAACACAAATGTCTTCAAGTATTGACCAATTTTTTAACAGAGGCTGTCAAAACCCGCACCATCCTTCAAGGGGTTCAAGTGTCGGAGTACTGTACTACGCCACACTAACTGAAATTTCCATGCCTTATAAGGCGTAAATATGTCAAGTGGATAATAAATTTGAACAGTATGTTGATTGAAGAATAAATAAATTTCTAAATACTTTAAACAGGAACTGCATTGCTCTGCAGCTGTGAAACGTCATTACCTAGTGCCAGATATTTTATATACAATTGGAATTTTCCTGACGTCTGGAGAATAATGATATCACTTGCCGTATATAATGATATCACCTGTCGTATATAATGATATCACCTGTCGTATACAATGATATCACCTGCCGTATATAATGATATCACTTGCCGTATATAATAATAATATCGCCTGCCGTATATAATGATATCGCCTGTCGTATATAATGATATCACCTGTCGTACATAATGATATCACCTGCCGTACATAATGATATCACCTGCCGTATATAATGATATCAACTGCCGTATATAATGATATCGCCTGCCGTATATAATGATAGCACCTGCCATATATAATTATATCGCCTGCCGTATATAATGATATCGCCTGTCGTATATAATGATATCACCTGTCGTACATAATGATATCACCTGCCGTATATAATGATATCACCTGCGTTATATAATGATATCAACTGCCGTATATAATGATAGCACCTGCCATATATAACGATATCACCTTCCGTATGTAATAATATCACCTGCCGTACATAATGATATCACCTGCCGTACATAAATGATATCACCTGCCGTACATAATGATATGACCTGTCGTATATAATGATATCACCTGTCGTATATAATGATATCGCCTGCCGTATGTAATGATATCACCTGCCGTATATAATGATATCGCCTGCCGTATATAATGATAGCACGTTGTTCTGGTTGATGACAAACTCGTCTAAACCCTATACCATGGATGTGCGATAAAGAGTGACGATTTTAACCAAGGGACAGTCACAACATATCTCGACGTGTGTTGCGATTTTAATGACATAATTTATCCCTTTCTATTGCTTGACGACAGTTTGTGAAAGTTGTCAGATACCATTGTCAATTGTGTTCCTGTGGAAACAGATTGATAAAGTTTGTCCACAAGCGGATCGACGTTAAATAAACTGAAACATGTATTACATTAAAGCAAGTGTTTTATCTCAACCTGTTTAAAAAATTATATCTGAACATTGCAGAGTAATAGGTACAGAAATATATTTGTATATATACATGTATATTGTTCCAGTTTAATAACTTAAAGCGAAGAAAACAAATGTTGTGCTGTAGTTGTAGATTTGGTTACATTTGGTTACTAGTTGGTTGTGTTATATATCCCATCTTGATGAACGATGTTTGGCTACTAATAAGTCGTTTGACTCGTCCAACCAAGGAGTCATGCCTGGTAAGCGGCAAGTTTAATTAAACATCGGTTTGAGGGAGACATATATAATTAAACATCACTTTGAGGGAGACATATTTGGAAACTAGCAAGTGGTTTGACTCATCCCTCCGAGAGCCGTTTTATGCACAGGTGATGGCGAACAAGAGAACAACTTTTGAAGTACTCTACGGAAAGTCTCGTTCATGAAGGCATAAATGAATGGATTGATGGCATTATGGAGGAGATGTAAATAAAACAAAGTCAGTCTGAATTCGATCAAACCAAGGGCCATTGTCCAGCCCGGTAGAAACAGAATGATGAAGGCCACGGTCACGATAAACAGGGTCAAGGCCGTACGAAGATTGGCAATAAATGCTCTCTCCGAGCGGCGGGAATTCCGTTTGGTACTCTCTTGAGTAGAGGATCGTCTCTTACGCTGGGTTAACTGGGTAAACACTGACCCTCTACGAGAGGAGTTCCCGTTACAGTTATTATACACTACAGAGTTTGACGAACGAATTTTCTGAGTCTTTCTGCGGCGTTTGGTAACCGCCCTGAAAATACAACCGTAAAGCACTCCCACAACAACAACAGCAACAACAAAGAGAGAGGAGTGTAGATACTTAAGAACACGCTGAAATTCTGAGGTGAAAATGAGATTATTTATGTCACATAATCCCCGATACACCACCACTGAGGTGTTGTATTCAATTGCCGTAAAATTCGCCACGGTTAAATTCCAATCCTGAAAAGTGTCGTTTAACGACCCCGTTACTGTCTTCGTTATCATTTCGTACACTCCATAAAACATAGAAATAAAGGTACCCAGAAGGATGGCCAAAAAGGCCAGCACAATAACAACTATTTTAGCTCTCCTTAGATTCATAAAGTGTAAGAACGGACGGCAGATACAGAGATAGCGATCCACAGCTATAGCCACCATCATGAATATAGAATAAGGTACTGTTGATGTGATAAGAAAGTGATACACCTTACAGACAAGGTCGGGAGAGCCTTCGAATACAACAAACTCCATATAGGCCGTGAAAGGTATTATCACTAAGCATGTTAACAGGTCCGTCCCGGCCAAGGTCAATATAAAAACGGTAGAGGTCAAATTCTGGCGTAACATTTTGGAAAATCCGTATAAGACAAACGTGTTTCCTAAAGATCCGACTACTGCGCATATAATTAACATGACCATAAGAAAGTATATCTCTGCCTTGCTGGTTCCTTCTAGTGGAATCTCGTCAGCCTTTATTTTATTAGTTCTGTTCAGGACACTGGTGTCATTCAAGTCCCATATGGACATGTCCACATCAGATGCCATGGTAATAGCAAGGCACTATTCAAAGGGCGGAGACCAATAGGCAGTTCAAAATCACTGTTCTCAAATCTAAAACAAAACAAAGACAAAGTAATGTTACAGTTACGTCTTTGCTTAAATCTATGTAATTTTGCTGTATACAGGCTTAAAGGGAAAGACAAGCTTAGCCGTTAATTAGTTAATTTGAAAGGCGGAAGGGACGTCATTGTTCCAAAACACGGTAGTTATCGCTTGTACATATCAACATTTCGACCTAAACTTTTTAATAAACATACTAAGTTTAGGTCGAAAAACAGTAGTCTTTCCCTTTAAGCAGATGGTAGCCTACAGATAGGTCTATTTTTTTACCAAATAATTTTAACGGACAATCACGTGATACTGCTAACCGAAGGGCGGTCATTTAAAGTAAACTGGGGATATCTGCGTGCCATTTGGCTAACAAGAATATATTACAAATGTAATATTCAACATTATAGAGGATATGGTTGCTAGAAAGAGATATACAAGGAATAGAAATTGGTTTGCATCTGATTCGATATTATTATTACTATGTCTTACCCAATTTGCAGTTGAAATATTTGTTGTATTGTTTCAACTATACTTAATCTGATTCGAGGGATGGCATTAAATTTTTATTTAATGCGCAAGCCTAACAAATCAATCCATAATTACAATCGGAATCGGAAATTTTAGAATAATAATTTTGTTATGCCATATGATTTTGTACTCCTATTAGTTCGTTGAGGCTCAAAGTAGCTTATTTTGTACCACCTTCGTGCCATTAAAGCTATATATAACAGAGTACTGTCCTTCACATGTTTTTGCACTGACAATCGGATTAAAGCACTCTTCGTCCCTGATGCCAGTTAAGCAGGTGAAATGCTGAACAGGTAGCAGTATAAGCTGTGACTGAGCTATGTAATACGATTTATCCCCTTCCATCATGAGGAAATAAATTTAAGTCATGTGCCATGGCACGCTTGTGCTGTTTACAAACCTCTATTAAAGTTATCATTGTACTTGTAAAAGCGTTCTACTTTTCCGTATTGCTGATTCGACATAATGTCTTGTATGCTCAGACGAGAAAAGCCATTGTTAACATTGGACTGTAGAATATGGACAAACTGGCTGGAACTATGATCCCAGCAGATTCCTAATATGTACCTGATTTAATCAATTGTATATATTATATCTAATAATTGAGTTAATCAGTTGCACCTTTCACACTAGTTTCCGTGCTAACTGTGTCAATCTCCCATTTATTGACCTGTTTTTTTACTTGTTGTTTCATTGGTTGGTGATTTACGTCGTACTTACCGTTATTTTAATCATATGTTGGCGGGCCAGATTAGCAGATGCAGGACACCTGCAATGATAAAATAAAGCTTAAATACACTACACAAAACATGGAATAATAAATCATGAGATAAAGCAAAAGACACAGTACGCGAAACATGGAGCAATAAAACAAGACAAAACCAACAAAGTGCCAGTAAACGATACACACGGTGACGCCCATTTTCACAGAAACCACTGGGGTATGTAAAACCGCAACTGTCTTCATCTTAAGGATTATAACCCAGATTTATACCCCAGAAAGGTTGATAATGTTGAATTAACCAGGATAGTTTTAACCTCTGAGAAAAAACTACCAGTGTACTATTTACCGAGATAGAAAGTCATGCCAGCGATAATTAGCGCAATTCGTAAACCTTTACAGACTGAGTACACTTTATTTCTTATTTAAACTGGGATGGTTCCATTCTGTAAAAGGCATTGAATAGTACCAGTGGTGCCGTGTTTTGTAGTTGGCCTCGCAGAATATATACCAGGAGAGGAAAAACAGACCGGCCTTGGTCCAGTTTTGTATATGTTGTAGAGATAAGTAAAGCCAGGTAAATTTATTGCACATTGGTATTTTTCTGCCAAACTGTTCCTTTATGCCTAGATTGTTCATAAAGTAGCTCTTGGAAATAGGCGGGCCCGGCTTTAAGCCCTGAAGGAACTTTCACAGAATGTTGTACGACAATACAATCTCGTGCGTTATTTTTACTCCTATAGTTTAACATGACACAAATTTTATTGTACAATTTTTTATTGTCGTACAACATTTAGTTAAAAATGGCCCATGGATAGAATATGGAGATCTTCTACAGAAAGTTGTACATATTCACCGATTAGCATTACATAATTCATATGTAACGTGAGGCGACACAGGTAGGGTTTATACATAGCTAAAACATTAATATATACTAGTATCCGCCAATAGACACACCAGTTGTATCCTATGATCACCTTTGATATAGCACGAAGAAAGCTATTATAGTATTTACTCTATGATTTGCACAAACATTTCAGCCTGTACGGATATGAACACGTTGTCGTTGTTTGTTGACTAACCAAACAACGTCCGTATGTCAATCTGAGTACTTTTGTACTAATGACCTTGAGTGTCACGGATGACTTTTACATTTCATTCTGTTGAGAGTGTGGCATATGACAGCTTCCATACACTAAACGTTAACTGTCAAACATTTAGCAAGTTGTATGACCCTTTCATTGACAATGATTTGGTCGGAATTTTACCAACAGTCATTTATATTTCATGAAGTATTTTCCGAGTTATGTCATATCTGAAGTGGACTGAGAGTGACTGTAGAAAGCCTGTAACAGATGGCTGCTCTTGTTACGGCATCAAGTGGCTGCCACTATCAACTGACTAATGTACAGAAATCCCCGTCTTCCGCTTCAAGTCTTTAGAAAGTACATTTACATGCTTGGTGAAGCAACGTTGGCACTGCTTAATGGTAAATTCAATTCATTAATAAATAAATAAATAAATAAATAAGAAATTCTCAATTTGCATTCATCAAGTGACACGTGATCAACACCGCGCGTCATTGGCTAAACCAATTGAACACGGTTATAACGGTCTATGCCGCATAGGTCTTCGATATGGCTCCGCTTGTTATCTTAATATAAAACAAATAGGTGCTTTTCATCTGGCGCAACGAAATCAAAACAGACTCTGGCGAGAAAACAAACATTGAACTGCGGTGCTAGATAAACAGGTCATCAAGCGGTTGTTGGAATACCATAGTATATATTACAATGACATCAGCCGCGATGTTGGCCGGAAACATACAAAAACAGACGTCTCAAAACACAATGCCTGTTATGTCACGAATTGATCTTTCGAGGGGATTTATTTTCAGTAAGGTATGAGTCAATGGAACCCCAGTAGAAAGCACAGGTAGAAGGCACAGGTAGAAAGCACAGGTAGATAGCACAGGTAGAAGGCGAAATCGACAGGTATGTATATCGCAGGTATCACATCGCTCACTTGATGAATATAGGAGTTTCACGGACTCAAAATGGAGGAAATAAATACTTCTCGACGACACTCGCAGAAAACAGTAGCCAGATGTTACAGAATTCCAACATTTTTACCATTATGTAAAGAGCTCACTGTGAAATGTCAATGTTCTGTATTTTCCCTAAGCTCCCATATATAGCACAACGGCACAAAACTCGATCCCCCAGACGCCGGCAACCGCCCGATCGAAATTGTTGATTGTTGATAACAATGCGGCAATGGTTCACGTTGTTACCATTGTGTTAACAACTTGCTTATGTTCGTAAAGCACTGTGATATAACCAGAATAATTAATACACACTTGTCTTTGTACACATCGGTATTTGAAAAAAATATCACTGTATCCAACATTTTAATATAGCATACCTTTATGCAGTGACTGCGCCAAGTTTTGGTTTCAAAAACAAGATGGATCCATGCCAAACTGGATGATTAGCTTGATGATATTCCGGGTGATTCGAGCCAAAGCATTAAATCACAAGATACACCTACAATGAGAAGATACATCTGTAATGAGAAAGTTCATCTGTAATCACAAGATACACCTTTAATGAGACGACACACCTGTAAAGAGAGATACATCTGTAATGAGAGGACACACTTGTAATCACATGATACACCTGTGATGAGAAGATACACCTGTAAGGAGAAGATACACCTGTAATCACAAGATACACCTGCAAAGAGAGATACATCTGTAATGAGAAGACACACTTGTAACCACAAGATACACCTGTAATGAGAAGATACACCTGTAAGGAGAAGATACACCTATAATCACAAGATACACCCGTGATCAGAAGATACACCTGTAATGAGAAGAAACTGTGTATATCAAAATGTTTATTCAAGATGTATCAGAGTTAGGTCTATCTGCAGTTTTGGAGGACTTGTTTTCAGACAGCTTGATCCTATGTCGTTGTCATCTTTTGTCAGATTCTCGGCCCCGTAGGCCTCACGTGAAGCGGTCCACCTCCACCCTAATATCCAACAATCTAATATACATTCAATCCAATCCACTTGTAGCTATTTGACAATGGCACAAAATAATACAATGACGTAATATCGGAGAATCATAAAACACCAACTATATTATTATGTCTGTATTACATGGTATAACTCCGTTATCCTTGGTACATTTTCGCTGTAATTAATGAGCAATAACACGCTATCGAATGCTTTACGGTATAAGACCTTTAGAGCATAACACCTGGACACGGGCGCATTTTATCTGGATGGATTATAGATTAACGTGTCCAAGGAACACTTACATTTTATTGACATATGAAACATATACTAGTTTATACTGTTAATGCAATATGACTCAATCACAATGACTTCGGTCAGACAGGTGTTCGTGCAATGTACCTTTATATTACAGTTTACCTTTTTACAGAAAAAGGGTGGGGGAACACATGACAGTACAAATTACTCTCTGATTGAATCCAACTAAAATTACTAATATAGCCCATGCAAAATGTTATTATATTTACTTAATCTTAGTTTTACAGGTGTCGACCATGCTGCTTTGGTAGTATTATTGGCATTTAGGGTCGTACTTCTTTTACTGGGGAATCGCTGGGTCATCTCAATCACATCAAATCAGGGAACGCAACACACAGTACAATGTAACACAGCTTACAAATATACAGTCTAAGGTGCTACAACAAATCATCGTGCGCCTTCTTTCAGACAACACCAGAAATTGGAAGTACGCGACCCTCTCGACTATTATCCGTGGATCATCTTGACCGTAAAGGCCGCTTAACCAATAAAAAGAAATTAAAACCTTTCTTTTGTAGCATGATCTCGCCTATTCGGGATCTCGGTGATTCGTAATTTTCTTTTTGTTAAAAAAAAACAAAAACAAACCCAAAACAGTGAAGATTGAAAAAAAACTGGTACAAGAATCTCACATTGTGTCCATGAAAGTGCGACAGATATTCTATTTAAGATTTGATCAAAGATTTCTATTATTTCATAGACTTGGGGAGGGGGGAGGGGGGGGGGGTTACATAGACGTGACCGATCATCCTTTAATAACGGATGATGCAGTACACATGGACCTGCAAACTAAGAGCTGATTGGAAACTGCTCACGGGTTGTATAGCTTAAGGTTTTCGCACATAAAATTGATGCCTGTGGGCGTACCGGTACTCATGAAACTGTTACAATCAGTTTGTGTGGTCATGTCATTGTTCATTATACAAGTCATTGCGGGGATACTTACAAATTTCCGATATGTAGCGATTTTATATAAATTATTATTAATCCACATCAATTAACGTCGATTTTTAGAGAAATACAATTTTGCATTCAAAGATCAAAAGGTTATTAACATATACCCAATATTGGGATTTACTACTTTTCAGTTTTTGCATATCTTTGTCAATTAGCATAAAGCAAACTGAAGCGAGCCAGGCTGGCACATCGTGTGGAAACTGACCGATCATACATGTCCTTGTATAAATTGACAAATATAGCCGCATCGAGAGGACAATAACAGTCTATGCCTATATGGCACAAGAGTAACTCAAATACTTTGCTGACGTAATGATTCAGATATATAAAGTATCTGTCGAATGAATCAAAACTAGGACGGGTATATTGCATGGTGATATCTAGAACGTTTGACGTATGCACAAATTGAGACTGTATCCTGTGAGCCTACCTGGGCGGTAAATGTTATTTATCGGATATACCTGTAGAGTGGGGATACACATTCTTACTTTTATCTTTGTTCCATATTCTTGTTTTGTGTCAATAAAACAGATAATATACACTTTTGCCAATAACAGCTAAATTATTATAATGATTGGAAGAGTGTCAGAATACAGAAGTCATTCGGGAGATGTTTAATAAGGACAGGCTTAACAAGACAGGTTAAACAAAACAGGTTAAACAAGACAGACTGAACAGGACATGCTAAACAGGACTTTGTTCCATATTCTTGTTTTGTGTCAATAAAAAGGTAATATACACTTCTGCTAATAACAGCTGAATTATTATAAGGATTGGAAGAGTGTCAGAATACAGAAGTCATTCGGGAGATTTTAAGGACAGACTATACAGGACAGGTTAAACAAGGCAGGTTAAACAAGACAGACAACACAAGACAGGTTAAACAAGACAGGTTAAACAGGACAGGCTAAACAGGACAAGCTAATCAGGACAGGCTAAGCAAGACAGACTAAACAGGACACGTTAAACGGGACATGCTAAACAGGACAAGCTAATCGGGGCAGGCTAAACAGGACAGGTTAAACAAGACAGGTTAAACAGGACAAGCTAATCAGAACAGGCTAAACAAGACAGGTTAAACAGGACATCTGGACAGGACAGACAACACAAGACAGGTTAAACAAGACAGGTTAAACAGGGCAGGCTGAACAGGACATGCTAAACAGGACAGGCTGAACAGGACAGGCTAAACAGGACAAGCTAATCAGGACAGGCTAAACAAGACAGACTAAACAGGACAGGTTAAACGGGACAGGCTAAACAGGACAAGCTAAGAAGGGCAGGCTTCACAGGACAGGTTAAACAAGACAGGTTAAACAGGACAAGCTAATCAGAACAGGCTAAACAAGACAGGTTAAACAAGACAGGTTAAACAGGACATCTGGACAGGACAGACAACACAAGACAGGTTAAACAAGACAGGTTAAACAGG